>JAULJZ010156053.1:0-28394 GCA_032270985.1 Heliamphora pulchella | reverse complement strand
GCAAGAAGGTCTTGAGATTATGGGTCATAGTGCAATTATAGTTCTTTAGTGGTGTAAACTGTAATTCAGTATTTTATAAAAATTGCAGAAACCACTGCTAGTTTTTCATAATTGTAAATACGGCTATGCGTCTTTCTTTAATTGCTGAAACCACTTGTAGGCGTTTGTGTTCCACTGAAAGTCTTACTCATAATTACTCTCCAGGTCCCTGCTGTAACCCTATATATATGCGGGTAGGATGAACTATTTTTAGATGATTTTCATATCATTATTGAGATATTATTTTTGTCTTTCAAGACTTAAATATATCGGGGTTCTGCCGGTACAAGTTCTCGGAGGATCGTAACCCACACTACGTTAGAGGATCACGTAAAGGAATACATTAGAAGATCTGACTGGAGTTTAAACTCGGAATCAAATCGTAATTGAAGATTAGATCGAAAAGAGGTATTCATCCAAATTAACTTTGGTTGCACGGGTTTTATTTTGATCGTTCTTTGTCAAAAGTTTTATCTGGAGCCCGTTTCGGCATTTACCTGTCCAGTTAATTTTTTACCGAAAATCGTTTTACAAAAACAATGATCTTGACAGTATTGCCTCCAACACTAGTCCTGTCAGAATTACAACTCTGCAGCCAACAGAACTTCTGTGACACAAAACCACTGCCAGCCCCCGCCGCATGTTGCCCGCCGCCACCGCCGACCATCGCCATACGCGTGCTTCCCAGCCACCGCCAAGCCCCACCACAGCCTCGCACTACTACTTCACAATGCGTCGTCGCATGCACGCCTTTGCCGTTATTGCACCTACTGCGCACTGCACGCGTGTTGATGCTGCTGGTTCTTGCTGCATTCTTCGACCTTCAAACTGTTCTTCATTCTTCGTTACATCAAAACCAAGAAACAAGAATACTGAATCAAAAAACAAAACATTACATTAATCATATACCTCCGAGGAGTTCACAATCAATCTGCCACAATCTACTCTCGTGGTTAAAATTAATAATCAGCATTCAAAAAATGCAATCAAACATGCAAATAATAATGACCATTAAAGACAGCTCAATCTAAATCTACTCAAACTTATAATTTAATCATATACATAATTAAAGACAGCTTTGATACTAATTGTTCAGGCAAACTACCAAGATCTTAGGATTATGTTTATGATTTTTGTCAAAAAATAATTCGAACGAGCAATCGCCGAAACAGGCTCTATATTAAAATTTTTTCATATTGAACAATAAAAAATAAAATCCGGTATAACTCTCAAAAAATAGTTCAAGACTATACTTGTCGAAGACCGATTGGTTTGATTCTGTTTGCTACCAAGACTTTTAGTCAACAAGTTGCCGCAGTAATTGACTAGAAGTCAATTCTCCAAAGCGAATCTTTTGTTGTATTTTTGAATGTCAAACACGAACAAAGCGTGAATTTTGATCTATCTTGTTCTTTAAAACCTATATAGTTTCCTATTCTTTGAATTTACAAAACGTGGAAACCCTAGAACCAATAATAATCAACTAGCGACTAGGTTTTATAACAGTATACAGCAGAGACTTGTGGAGTAAATAAGACGTGAGCTTCTAATCCAATTATAAAATTCTACCTCAACTCAAAAGTAATTTCATAAAATATAAATTATAATTCATTCCACTAAAGATTTATAATTGCACTCTCAGCATTATTTTCAAAACTGAAGTATTCAAACTTTTGTTATTAAATGCTTATTTATTCTCCCTAGGTTAAGATTACAGATACCCAGCGATTAAATTAAATTACTGATAATTATATTTAATTGAATTTTTTGAAAAATTCTTAAGACCTTTCGCTTAAATTATTTAACTGTCGGATTATAAAATTCACCTGTATAGTTTGGCTCAATCAAAACTTATAAAATTTATTACGGGGGTATCATCAATTCCGTTCACGGGACGTGGATTTAATTAATAATCAATATCTGCGATAAAATTAACGTAATTATCCAACTTATCAAGATTATAGTCCTGTAAAAGATCGCACCTTTTAAAAAATCAAAATAACAAACATTAATTATATGTGTCTAATTATTGCTTTGAAATTAAGCGTATAAGTACTCATAATAATCATGGGATGTAAATTGATTTATATAGTCAGTATAAAATTAATTACACCAACTTGATCTTACTCAATACACACAGTGTACTAACACAATGAGTCGGAATAATTATCGAAACAATTACCGTTCCCCGTAATCAAGACAAATGTACTAAAATATTGTGTTATAGCCGTACCGATTGTGTATGTAATTTCATCTAAAACTGTGAACTATAAACTTATATTCTACAAAAATCGATAATTTAGTATTCTGTGTGTAAGAAGAATTCTACACACTAGGTTAAATACTATATGGAATAAAAGACACATATGTACAATATTAAATAAATAATAAAACGCATACATTACTCATTAAGATTCTCATAAAATGAAAAAATTAATTTTATTCAGAAAATGAAATTAAATACTAAAACCAAAACTATGATTTTTATTATACAATCATAATAATAGTTTATCTAAAATAAGATTATATTAATTTTAGCTTGACCTAAATTATTTTATTTGTGGGCAACATATAATATATTTTTGAGCTTTGTCAATGGAAGTTATTATTAAAGTTAATATATAATAGTTTATATCATAAACAGCTTTTTCAGATCTAATAAAAATATCAGTTATTTTTAAATTGATACAAATTATATATATCATAAATTATCGTATAAATTTGGAATTTCATCAAAATTGAGGTCCTTAAATTATTGGCTAGTTGGTTTAGGGCCATCCTATTCCACATACCACAGTTTTGGTAAGAGTTAAGCCATTATACACACAAACAGACTCTCAAGTGTTTTTATTTTCAAGTGTTGCTTTCAAAATAGATTTCCAAATTCTTAAAATAAAAATATACACCACCATGTGTTTTTTTTTTTCCTTTTTAAAAGTTTAGATTAAATACATAGAAATATGAATGAAGCAACCCTTTAAAGTCCTATTTGATTAACCGAATTAATAATAAGGGATATGTAATTGGATATGATAAAATTTCTTTATAAAATTAGTGATGAGGGAATTATTAACACCGCATTTTCTTAAGTATTTTATATTTTACATTTTTAAAAATTGCTTATATCCAACAGATACATAATTTTTTTTAAGTTCAATTGTTTGTTGCATTCAAACAAGATAAATACATTCTTGTAAGATATATAATAAATTCACACATTTAATTCAATCAAAGCATACCCTAAGTTGTTTTCTATAGTGAAATTTCCCTTATATTTAACTTATTTTTTCTTGCATGATAGTAAAAGAAGTCGGGAAAAGAAAACATAAGTTTGGTAAAAGAACTAATTTTTTTAATTAGTATGCATAAGTAAATATATTTTCAGTTCATTTTCTTATCCATCAGTAAATCCAGAATTGAAACATATCGTAAAATCAACAGAGTGTTTAATTTTTTAGAAAAAAAAAAGTTAAATTATTGGGGATAATTTATTTAGGATAGCTTTTTTCTACTTTTTTTCTGTTAAAATATTAATATACTATTACTTTTTATTTTTAAGATGTAGTGTTTGGATTATTAACACAATTATTTTATTTTTGATAATAGAGTTGATTTTTTTTAATTAAAAGTATTATCATCATTTCACGTAGGACCTAATTGGCAACTAGCTTCAAAGCTAGCTTTTTTATTTTTTTGCATTTTTAGCCAAAAAGCTAAATTGGCTTCAAAGTAGGTTGTTTAATAACTTAGCTTTTATGCTAGTTTTTTTTTTTAAGTTGGTTGTTTGGGTAAAGAACTAGGTTTTTTTGCTTTTTATTCAAAGTGGATAATTTTATCCTTCTATATATTTGATATTAAGAATTATATGTAATTGGTATTTGTAGTAAATAAATTATGAATAAGGGTATTACTGTACTCTAAAAGTGGTATAAGTTTGAATAAAATATTTTGAGAGTTTGTGTTCTAATTTGGCTTGTTAGCTTTAAATTTTTTTTTTTTTTGTCAATTGGACAATCTTGATTTTTTTAGCATTTTTAACTAAAAATTCAAAGTTGCCAATCAAGGCATTAAAAAAGTTAATTTCATTAGAGAAGCAAAACACGATAGTTTAAAAGTTAGTTTTATATATATATATATATATATATATATAACGTAAAGGAAAAACTAACTTTTAAACATGAAATATGATCATGGGTTTCTTTTCAAATGGGCTTGGGTTACCAGCATATGAACTCAGTACCCACTGATTTGGGCCAGAAATTCCACAACTTTCATAGAGCTTTTCAAGAATAAAACCAATTTCTTGACAAGGCATAGGCGTCGTGTTAGGGACTAAATCCAACCACATTGTCGCTTTGTTTGGGCTAAATTATGATAATTTTATTTTTGTTAATCTTTTTTAAATTAATTTTCATCTTTTTATTAAAATTATTTACTTTTTAAAATGGTCTCGTGAGAGAAATTGAAAAAATAAAATATTTTGATCAAAAAATAATTTTTTTAAAAAACAAAAATAAGTAACATAAAATTAGTCTTATTGACTTATTTTGTCATTTCTAAAATTTATCATATTTTGGTTAAAAAAGTATCAGTTTCTCGCATCGTCTCGATGAGAGGGTAAAAAAAATATATTGGCCCTATTTGGACTAAATATTGAGAATTTTACTTATTTTTGTTTTTTCTTGGGAACATTTTTCATCTTTTTTGATTAATTTTTTTTATTTTTTCAATAGAAAGAACCCAAAAAGTAAAAATATTTGATTAGAAAATGGAAAAAAGTCCACTAAAGAAAATAAACAATATAAGATTTGACTTATTAGCTTATTTTGATTTCTTTTTGTTTTTTTTTTAACTTTTTTTATATTTTACTCGTGATCAGAAAAGTAAAAAAATATAATAATTTGAATAAATAATTAAAAAAATGTACTAAAGACGAAAATAAAAAAATTAAATATGCAAATAAGTAATTATCCCAAACAAGGCATAATTTGATTTTTTTAAAAATAAAGTCTACTGAAAACGTGCTGAAATTTATTGGGATTTTAGGACATATGGGCCGGTGCCAATGTCATCTAGGTTTGAGTTGGGCTTCAAAATGTTTGCCCGCTTTATTTATTTAGAAAAGCCTTCGTTTGTGGGCTATGAGTTTCCTGAACAAAAAAAAAAATTGGTGATTTTCAGCAAAAGGTACAAAAAAATAAGTTTTAACGTGTAATATTCATTAACAAAAATTTTAACTCGTAACGTCCAATTATGTGATTTCTCCTGAAAATACCTTGCAAACAAATAAATTTATCTATTTTGCATAACAAATAGATAAATTTATCTGTTTGCATATTCATTTGATATTCATTTGTTTAATATGCAAACAGATAAATTTATCTGTTTGCATATCAACACAACTAATGCAAAATAGATAAATTTGTATGTATTATTTATACATATTTTAAAAAAGCACAGATATATTTTTTTGTATTCTCTATACGTGCTTTTAATAACACAGATAAATTCATTTGTATTCTTTACATGTATTTTCAATAAAAGACAGACAAATTAATAGGCTTAAAGTCCATCCTAAAGCAAGCAGGATCAAAATTGCATCAAGAGGCCGACCCACTAATTATTTGGCCCATAATGAGTTCGGGCCACCCCAAGAAGGGTAGCCCACTATACTCAAGCCCAAATTGGCCCCAGACAAATAGATAACTCAAATGGATTTCATTCCTGATACAAATTATTTGGGAATATAGAATCTAGCATCCTGAAGCAATAGGAATTGCTTCAAGATAAGGCAAAATCTCAAAAAAGATAAGAGGCAGAGTTCTAAGAGAACTCAACCTCCCTAGTCTTCAACCCCTATATAAAGGCAAGCACTATATACCCACAGGTACGTAATTCTGAACTCAGTTCTTGATTAGAAACCTCTCAGAGAGAAATCTAATTTGAACATCGGAGTGCTTCCTGGTCAAACCAGTCCGGAAAGCACTAACGATATTCTTTGTCTTGCAGGAGTTTGGTAGCAGCACCAACAATCTCCAGTGAGTTCGGCAACTAGCAGTTCGGTTCGTATTCTGATCGGGGTCATCATATTTGAACCAATTTATTTGGTTCCGATTGTGTCATTCAATTTACAACGCACACAATTTGGCGCTGCCTGTGGGAATGACTATCTCAAACCAACAGAACCATGAGCCAGACTCCTACTGAATTTGCTGGAAGCCATGTAGGAAGATAGGGAGGCATTCCTCAAAGATCCAAACCAATTATCCCGGAGAAACCATGGGTCCCTAGGATCCCATCAGAGATTCAAAGACGAAAGGATGATGCCTCACATAATGAGAGACGATTACGCTACTCTACCACCAGTTCTAGAGGAGAACGTCCTTCTCCTCCACCTTCAAGAGAAAGAGGAAGACTAGAGGAGAGGTTGATCAGGCGGGATAGGATCATCAACAACCTCGAGGAAAGAATGGAACAACGTGACAAGGAAATTGACGAGCTCAGGCGAATGATCGAGAGGCAGAAAACCCAAAGGGAACCACGCTTAAGGCAAAGAGAAAATCCCAAACTAGAAGTGACTGAACAAAGTCCAGAGTCCTATAGCCTGAGTCACCCTCAGAGGCAGAGGCGCAAGGCACCCGAGAGCCTAAGGAGTTCTAGGCGAACTAACACCATTAAAGCTGAATCAGTTCGGGCAAGCCATCAAAGAGTAGCTCGGGCCTAACGAGACCCAAACAAAGACCTTCAGTTGTGGTTAGAAAAAAGAATGGATTCCAAGATGCAGCATGGTGGTGGCCGAACAGCTCAAGACGTAGCAAGAAAGGCCCTTGAACAAATCTTAGTATCACCATTAGCCGAGGTCATTGAGACTGCAGATCCACCACGTAAGTTTTCTCCGCCAAAGTTTGAGATGTATAATGGAAAGACAGATCCAATGAGCCATATTGGGCAATACAGACAAGTAATGGCACTCTAGAGTGGGAATGATGCACTTTTGTGCTACATGTTCCAATTCAGTTTAGGAGAAACAGCTCTTAGTTGGTTCCATAAGTTGCCACTCCGCTCCTTAGTCAATTAGCAGCAACTGGCTAAATCTTTTACTGCTCGGTTCATTACCAACAATAAACAACCAAAGAGCTTTAACACGCTGCTAGCCCTACGGAAGAATGATGGAGAGACAGTTCGGGAATATGCTAGTCGTTATTGGGAAACCTATAATGAGATAGAAGATTGCAGCGAATAGCTAACTGTGGCATCCTTCAAAATAGGGTTGCCTTCACAAAGCCGTCTGAGACAATCCCTCACCAAGAAGACTGTCTCCACTATGTCTGAATTAATGGTGAAAATCGAGCAACATGCAAAGGTTGAGGAAAATATAAGCCAAGCCGAATAGAGTGTTGCATCAGTCAAACAGCCCAAGAGAAAGGATAAAGGACGAAAAAACCAGAGGTCCAAGAAGGAGTCCCAGGAGAAAAAGGAGTCAACAGCCTACCAAGCCCTACAAACAGTATTCAAAGAATCTCTGCACAAACTCATAGACTAGATTAAAGATAAACCTTATTCTCAATGCCCACCAAAGTTAATTGAGGACCCGAACAGACGAGATCAGAAGCGAAAGTGTCACTACCACGGAGATCATGGTTACCTGATTCGGGAATGCCGAACATTCAAAAAACATTTGGAAGATTTGGTCTAAGCAGGGCATCTTCTGGAGTTTACTGACACTGAGAAAACTGCTGTGGAAGAAAGAATAGAAGTACAGGACCAAAGGCCCGAACAAAGAGATGCTCCTCTTAGTATGATAAAGATGATCCATGACACTATTGAGCAAATTACCTGAGCAGTTATTCGGCACCAAGCCAGGACCCTAGCTCACACAATGAAGGTGGATGAGAGAAAAAGTCGAAGAACAGAAGAGAACTTCAGCTAGAGCCAGACGCAGGGGATTAACTTCTCAAACGATGACTTCAAGAGAATACAACAATCCCACAATGATGGCTTGGTACTGACTTTACGCATTGCCAACTATGACGTAATGCGAGTATTTGTGAACTAATGAAGTTCGGTTGACATCATGTACTATAGTCTATTCCAGAAACTAGGGCTAAAAGACTCAGCACTCAAGAGGTGCATGACTCCACTGATCGACATTGGCACAGACCCGATGT
The DNA here is from genome assembly GCA_032270985.1 of Heliamphora pulchella. Classification (NCBI taxonomy): domain Eukaryota; kingdom Viridiplantae; phylum Streptophyta; class Magnoliopsida; order Ericales; family Sarraceniaceae; genus Heliamphora; species Heliamphora pulchella. The sequence continues at coordinate 20,187 of JAULJZ010156053.1, read as the reverse complement.
GGCTAGTAAGAAGGATAACTGTGCCAGAAAAGGCGGGGCCTGCAACAGTAACACTGAATTTCTAGTTATCAATCAACCTTCTACTTATAATGCTATTGTAGGTACGACATGGATACATAGCTTGGGAGCAGTCCCCTCAACCAACCACTAATCGCTCAAGTTTCAAATGGATAAGGAGGTGGTCGAGATCAAGGGAGATCAACACACGGTAAGGCAATGCTTCCTAGCCACAATAAAGAATAAAGAGCAGTACCCCGAGGTGAAAACCATAGAGGTGGATGATGACCCAACAATCTATGACTACAGCCGAACAACCGAAGAAAAGGTAGTTGAAGATTTGAAGAAAGTTAGTGTCTCCTAGGAGGATCTAGATCGGTACTTCCTGCTCGGCACAAGTATAACCGAACAAAAAGAAGTCGAACTGATGGAGTTTCTAAGAGAAAATAGAGAGGTTTTTGCATGGACACCCTACGAGATGCCAGGAATAGATCCTGAAGTAATCAGTTATCGATTAAATGTGAATCCCCAAAGAAAGCCAATAATGCATAAACCCAAGAAGTCTGTCCCGCATCATGCAAAAGCAGTGGTAGAAGAGGTTCAACGACTAAAAGAAGCAGAAGCAATCAAAGAAATCCATCACCTAACTTGGTTAGCAAACACAGTAGTGGTCAAGAAGAAGGACGGGAAATAGCGAGTATGTGTTGACTTCACCAACCTAAACAAAGCCTGCCCCAAAGATTGCTTTCCTCTACCCCAAATAGATTAACTCATCGACTCAACAGCATGGCATGAAAGAATAAGTTTCTTGGATGTATACAGAAGGTACCACCAGATAGCTATGTACCCCTTGAACATAAAAAAGACAGCCTTCATTACTCCTCAGGGTATATATTGCTATCGGGTGAAGCCGTTCGAACTCTAGAATGCAGGAGCTACTTACTAAAGACTTGCCACTAAGATGTTCGGGAATCTAATCGGCAAAATTATAGAAGTTTACATCGACGACATGGTGGTAAAAACCAAACACCTGAGCAAGCACCTGGACAACCTAAGGAAGACCTTTGAGATCCTCAAAGCTTACAGACTAAAGCTCAATGCTTCTAAATGTGCCTTTGGAGTAAGCTCTGGGAAGTTCTTAGGCTTCTTGGTGACTTATAAGGGAATAGAGGTAAACCCTGAATAGATTTCGGCTATTCAAAACTTAAAAAGGCCATAGAATCTTAGTGAGATCCAAAAGTTGACAAGGATGGCTGCAGCACTCAATCGATTCATTAGTCGAGCATTTGATCGGTGCTATCCATTCTTCAAAGCAATGAAGAGAGCAAGCTAGTTCGTTTGGGATGAAGAAAGTGAAAGGGTCCTTACTCAGCTAAAGCACTATCTTTCTTTCCCACCATTATTGACAGTACCGAATAGTAACGAAACACTGTTTTTATACCTCGCAGTATTGAGCCGAGCTGTCAGTGCTGTTCTTTTGAGGGTGGAGGACAAAGTTCAAAAGCCAATCTACTATGTGAGTAAGGTACTTCTAGATCTGGAAACGAGATATCTGCCATTGGAGAAGCTTGCATTGGCCCTTGTCATCGCGTCACAAAAGCTGATCCACTATTTTAGAGCTCATCCGATCAGGGTAATCACCGAATATCCTCCCCAAGATTGCTCCGAAAAGTAAAATTTTCAGGAAGGGTTGCAAGATGGGCTGTAGAACTTGGGGAGCGCGATATCACGTTCTGCCCAAGGACAGCCATAAAGGGCTAAGTCTTGGCTGACTTCATTACTGAATTCGGCCAAGAAGAGCGTTCGGCTGATATTGTGGGGCAAGTCACTGAGCAAGCAGCTCCAGAAAATAGAGATTCATAGATTACACGGAGGTTATATGTAAATGGTTCATCACGCAACAAAGGCGCTGGGGTAGGGATTGTACTTCATAGCCCTGATAGAGTCCTCATAGAGAGGGCAGTTCATCTTGACTTTCAAGCCATAAACAATGAAGCCGAATACGAAACCCTTTTAGCCAGACTTTGGGATATCAAGGAATTGAAGGCCCAGAAAGTCAAGATCTTTTGTGATTCACAACTGGTTGTAAACCAGTTTAAGAGGGAATACGCAGCAAGAGATGACAGAATGCAGGCATATGTTCGGCTAGCACAGCAACTCTCCAAGGACATCAAATCGTCCAGCTCTCATTCAAAGAGAACAGCCATGCAGATTCTTTGGCATGCCTTGCATCAGCTGTGAATTCTGAGGAAAGAAGGGTAATCTCTGTAGAAATCCTTCAACAACCAAGCGCAGCCAACCCCGAAGAGAAGCAGATATGCTATTCAGAGATAGGTCCAAGTTGGATGGATCCCATTAAAGATTACCTGATCAAGGACGAGCTTCCATCCGATCAAAAGGAAGCTCGGATGATAAGGAAAAAGGCAACCAGGTTCTGGGTCTCTCGTTCGGGATATCTTTATAAGAAATCCTTCACAAGGCCCTACCTATTTTGTGTTCACCCGAATAAAGTTCAAGACTTGCTTTTTTAGATTCATAAAGGGATTTGTGGCAGCCACACCGGTGGGAGATCCCTTGCCCATCGAGCAATTTCTCAGGGCTATTGGTGGCTGTATATGCAGAAAGTTGCGGAGTAATACGTTCAGAAGTGCGAGAAATGTCAAAGGTTCAGTTCGAACATACACGTCCCAGCCGAGGATCTCTCACCACTAACTAGCCCATGGCCCTTTGCTCAGTGGGAGTATGATATAGTGGGTCCCTTCCCAAGGACCACAGGTAACAGAAAATACCTACTTGTAGCTACTGACTACTTTACTAAGTGCATGAAGACTGAACCCTTGGCTAATATCATCGACGTCGACGTTAAAATGTTCACATGAAAGAATATTATTACTCGGTTCGGCATTTTCCGAGCAATCATTTCTGACAATGGGACCTAGTTCGACGTTCGGTATTCAAGAATTTCTGTTCAGGCCTAGGCATCAAGAATTACTTTTCTACCATGGCATACCCACAGAGTAATGGGCAGGCAGAAGCCACAAAAAAGACCATCATTGATGGACTCAAGAAGAGATTGGACACTGCCAAAGGAAGATGGGTTAAAAAATTTCCCTCAGTCTTATAGACGTACTGAACAACCCCAAGAAAATCCACAAGCGAAACCCCCTTTTTTCCTAGCCTATGGGGTAGAGATAGTTATACCATTGGGGGTCGGATTGCCAACAATCCGAACATAGGTCAGCACTCCCGAAGTAAATACAAGAACCTTGGCCATGGATCTAGACCTAGCCGAAGAACGAAGGATAGTGGAAACCATTAAATTAGTAGCCTACCAACAAACTCTTGCGAAATAATGTAACAAAAGGGTGAGACATCGTGAGTTGGCGAGGGAGATTTAGTCTTGAGAAAAGTTCTCGGTCATATGAAGGACCTAGTTCATGGGAAGCTAGGCCCAAACTGGGAAGATCCATACAGGGTTACCTTTAAGGCTGGCACTGATGCATACAATCTAGAGGATATAAATGGCAAGCCTGTCCCTAGGCCGTGGAATGCAAATAACCTCCATAAATTTTATTTTTAATCTATCAGTTTTCTGTAATTTTTTATTTTTATAATAAAATGCCGTTGTTCGGCAAGAATCTTTTCCTTTAAAGTTACTCCTCTTTCAAAAATTTTACCAAATGATTTCCCTAATAAAAACTTGGAGGGCACTTTGAGTACAGTATACATCCTTCATATTCGAAGTTGACTCGAATAAAATAGCTAAGTTCAAAGTTTATCCGAACTAATTAATCCAATTGTATGAAAGTTGATCCCATACTCGGGAAGAATAAGCCTAAAAACGTTAAACTCGAAGTCTATCCAAACTAAATAAGCCCTTAGTATGGAAGTTAATCCCATACTTGGGATGAATAAGCCTAAAAAGGCAAAGTTCGAAGATTTTTTGAACTAAATTTGCTCTTAGTATGAAAGTTGAAAGTCTATACTTAGTCTAAGAATGACTTAAAGCTTAAAAATTTCAAAAGCTAATATAGGCATGAAAAGTAATGCGAGAAGAGAAAAATATCCTTTTATAGAGAGGGTTGGAGCCCCTAAAGTTACAAGTCAAAAGCCTAGAGGGGCAGTACAAATATAGTTAAAAAGGAGATAAAGGCAAAACCCTTAAGGGGCAGTAAGGAAATCCTCGGTGGTCTCGACTGGAATTCTCACCTCTTCAACAGTGCCTCCAGCCTGCTCAGCACCTCCTCCTTCGTCGGTCTCAGCCTCATCGACCCTTTTCTCTACTCCTCCATCAGCCATACGGGCCTCCACTTTTTCTCTCTTCTCTACTTGCTTTCTCGACAATGGAATTTTAGTGTAAAGTGTGGAGGATGCCTCGACCCCAGCAGCTTCCAGGGCAACCTTCCATGCAGCAGCATAAATTATGTCTTGAAGCTTCATCACCTGCCCCTTGTAGTCTTTTGTGGCTTCAGCCACACCCTCAACATAGCCCTTCTCTTGGGCCAAGGTCACCTCAGCTTGTGCCTTCCCGAGCAAAGCCTGGGAGGAAATTAGGCTGTCCTCTTTTTCTTTCAGACGCCTCTCCAGAGCGGTCTCTTTTAACTCCAGCTCGGAGACCCTGGTCTGAGCTGCGTCGACAATCTTAGTCTTCTCCCGAAGACTGCTCTCAAGCTTGCCAATCTGCTTCAAATAATTAAAGTTGATCTAGCACAGCTTGGTGAGCTAACCTTCTTGGGCCTCGACACGCTCCACCATGGCCATCAAACGTTGAAGGCTTTGAAAAACGATGAGGATTAACACTTAGTGAGAGAAGAAATAAAAGAAATTGGAGGAAAACTGAAGCGAAGAGATACTTGGATGGAATGTCGAATTGTTGACATAATAAATTTCTCGTGAGGAAACTTGCGAATTTCTTCCATCTCTAAGGGAAGAAGAAGGGCTTTGCTCAGCCCAAAAGAAGTGTCCGGGGATGCCGCATTGTCCTCCACCGTTATAAGGTGGTTCCCCTTCAAGAGTTTTGAGGTCAATGGCTCAGGACCCTCTTCAGCTCCCACTACCTTCTTTCCCTTCACCTTTGCCTTCTCTCTCTCTCTCTCTCTCTCTCTCTCTCTCCCTCTTTTTCCCTCTCGGTAGTTTCCCCCGCTTTCTGCAACCTTTTTAGGGCTTGAGCTGCGACAGTATCCTCCATTGTTGGCGCCAACAATTCAGCAGCGAGATCGGTGGCCTTTAATTGATGAAGCTCTTCAGCCCTAGCAGCAATGACCACGATGACCTTCTTTTTGGGACCACCAAACGTGAGAAGCTCTGAAAGATCAGTAGTGGGGGCCTTCCTCTTCGCCATCTTCTCAATATGAGCAAGGTCTGATGAATGTGCTGATGAAGATGAAAAGGAAGATGATAAAATTGAGATGGTGTATCCCGGGGACGAAGGACCGGGTTCCTCGGTTGTGAGGGATGGCTGTGCGATTGTCACTTGTCTTTTTGCTCGGGTAAATGGCAGAACAATTGCCTCAGGTGCATCGATTGGTGCTGAAACAGGGGCAGCAATTCGAACCCCGGATGTGTTGGGCTTGATAAAGCTCCAGTACGTTGGTATGTACTTCAGTAAAATGCGGGCAGCTCGGCCCAGTCTCCTCTGCTCAGGAAGGCCTTCGTAAACCCACACCTTCTTCAAGTCCTCAAGGTGAATGCCAGGCAGAGGACCTCGGGCTGGATTGTTAGCATTAGCACCTGCGCCGAACAAGGGAAATCATAAAAATTTGGATATATATAAAACAACAAAGAACTGAAAGGGGCATAACAACAAACAGATAGTGGGGAAGCTACCAGGCCCAAGTCCGTCTTTTCGTGGGATGGTGAAAATATCTTGTTCCTCCCCAGGGCCGAACTCAAAGTTTTTCGTAATATAAAAGAAGTCATCATCAATGTCTTTGCTAGAATCTGACAGTTCGATGACCAACTTCTCAGCTGCCATTTTGACTTTGAGATAATACGACCCAGAAAAGTGTTTGACCAAGTTATAATAATAAACAATATCCCAGATACCAAGGTTGGTACCCAAGATATGATTTAGTTCTACAACGCCCATAACCACTCTAAAGACGTTGGAAGAGACCTGCATTGGGCTTACTCAATAATGCCGAAGAACTCTTCGGAGGAGAGGGTCATTAGGGAACTAAACTCCCCCTCCACTATGGCTACTAGTGGAAGGGGAAGCTTTTTCCAATTCCCCTCACTGGAGTCATTAGGATTAACCAAAGTAATTCCAACGTCGTCTAGGACGTTGTATCAACATCGAAAAGTGTGCATTGCCTCCGGCATCAATACCAGCTTTCAGAGTTTTCCCATTGAGAAAAAAAAAGAGAAGAATAGAGTAAAAATAATTCAACATAAAAGCGAGCAAACCCGCCTCAAGGCGAAGAAGATGACAACAAAAATGAGAAGTTTACCTGAGGACAATTTTGAAAACGATTTAGACTTTCGTCGAAATCTGGGTTCTTAATCGTCGGAGCTCAAAAGGTGCTATCGAAGAGAAACTTCAAAGTTTTTTAAAAAGACGAAACGACAATCTGATGAGTTTTTACACCCATCGTTTCAAACGACAAGCGCATTCAATGCGCCATACGTTTGAAACGATGCGAGGGTCACCGATGTGATGCCTATCACCCCCTACACGCCAATCGTAGCACGCCACAACACTAGAAACGGGACTCGAGGCAAGCTGTTACTTATGAGGGGATACCAAGGGATATGGGCAACCGAACTACTTTCCGAAGCACCGAGTAGAAACCTCCAAGTAGGGGAGCACCCCCTGAAATGTGAGCACCAAACACAACCCCAGGCACATATCCCGAACAAATGTAGTCTAGGGAAGATGCCCATCGAACAAATAGAAAAGCAAAAATGCTTTGACTCTTTACTAGGCAGTCCACCTAAGAGATAGTCAGAGCTGGGGGCAGTTGAGGGCAGACAAATTAATGGGCTTGAAGCCTAACCTAAAGCAAGTAGGATCAAAGTAGCATCAAGAGGCCGGCCCACTAATTGTTCAGCCCATAATGAGTTTGGCCCACCCTAAGAAGGGGCAGCCAACTATACTCAAGCCCAAATCGACCCTAGACAAACAGATAACTCAAAGGGATTCCATTCTTGATACAAATGATTCAAAAATATAGAATCTAGCATCCTGAAGCAATTCTTTCTTGAAGCAATAAGAACTGCTTCAAGATAAGGCAAAATTTCAAAAAGGATAAGAGGTAGAGTCCTAAAAGGACTCAACCTTCTTGGTTTTCAACCCCTATATAAAGGCAAGCACTCTATACCCACAAGTACGCAATTCTGAACCCAGTTCTTAATTAGAAACCTCTCAATAAGAAATCTAACTTAAACGTCGGAGTGCTTCCCGGTCAAACCAGCCGAAAAGCACTAACGGTGTTCTCTGTCTTGCAGGAGTTCGGTAACAGCACCAACAGCCTCTAGTGAGTTCAGCAACTAGGAGTTTGGTTCGTATTCTGTTCGAGATCATCATATTTGAACTAATTTGTTTGGTCCTAATTGTGCCATTCAATTTACAACGCGCACAGTTTATTTATGCCTAACAGATAAATTTGTTTGTTTGCATATCAATACAAAAAATGTAAGCAGATAAATTTATCTATATTATTTATACTTATTTTGAAAAGACACAGATAAATTTATCTGTATTCTTTATACGTGCTTTCAATAAGACAGATAAATTTGTCTGTGTTCTTTACACGTGCTATTAATAAAAGACAGATAAATTTATTTGTGTTCTTTATACATGTTTTGAAATGACATAGATAAATTTATCTAATCTAGGATATTTTTGTCCCAAAATGACCTTGTGCATTAAAACTTTTATGAGAATTGACCTTACTCGTTAAAAAATCTTATGCATGATGAAAAATAATAAATGGCCTACAAATTGGACTATTCATCAATTTTTTGTTTGTTTAAAACATTTAAAAAGATAACCATTAAAAAGTTATTCTTTATTTTTGTACCGACTGCTTAAAAGTATCGTCTAACTAAATAAGGTTTTTTTACTTAACTTAAAATTAGAAGAAGAAAAAACACTCAATTTAAAACTAAGTTGCCAAATGTGCCCCCCCATTATGAACAATTATATTAAGACTTCGTTTGGGTTCACTTAAAAACTCAACGTTTTTGAATATTTTTCGTCTTATTTGAATTTTTTTATATTTTTGATATTTTCTTAACTTTTTTGTTTTTTTGTTTATAAATTGGCTAGATCTGAAAAAGCTAATTGAAAGTGAAAAAAATGAATTCACATTGTGCATGAAAACTATTTTTTTGAAACTTTTTTTATATCTTAATTGTTTTATTTTTTGGTTGTTTATAACGAGGTAATCTAAAAAGTATATTTTTTTATTAACTGCTTTAGTGCTCACAAATGCTCCATGAGCATAAGATAATAAATCCAACAAATGTGATTCTCCAATTAAAACGCTAAACAATTTTACAAATATATTTAAAAACAAAATATTTATCTCTTCATAGCATATTCAAATACAAAATAGGCTAAAATAGTTTCAAAGTCATTAATTAATTAAAAAAATATTCAAATAAAAAACAGGTTCAAATAGTTTCAAACACACTAATTAACTAAAAACATATTCAAACACATATTCAACTACAATTCTATGGCATGTTATTTGAGACAGACTCGTCTTCTTTTGGTAACATTGTAGTGCTATTCGTCCCAATATCTTGAGAATTACTCGTTACTGTATCACGTGTTTTTCATGATGAATATTGATCTTCTTAAAAAATAAAAAATAATAATCCAATAGTTAAAAGTTTCATAAAGAAAAATCATTTAATCAAATTACAATAAAGAATGGTCAAATAATTATGGAATGCATACTTGATATTCATGATTATGATAAAAGAACAAATGTTCCGATTTCATGCTTGGGTTGCTTTCTTCTAGTAGCATATTTGTATAGATTCATGGATAATGCATATTTGAAAAGTGCAGCCCCATTTGATTCACTTCAAATTCCTACATTATAAAAGATAAAATTCATAAATAATTATTCCATTACCCTTGTAATATGTACAAAAAAAACTTTTTACCTTAAAATTATAGCTTTCTTGTGTTCCAAATAGATTGAATACCATATTAGTGGTTATATTTTGCGCATTTGCAACATTCTTATTATTAACCTTCAAAATCTTAGCCAACATAAGTTAATAATTATTACTAAAAAATACAACTTAATTATATAAAAATAAAAAATAAAAACTAACCTAAAGCTCTACATTTTCCGCCATTGTTGGTGTAGCAATCTCCTTGACTATATTTTCCATCTTTTTCTTTCTTTCATTCCTTTTCTTGACAATCTTTTCAACCATAGACAACTTTATTTTAGATGGTGGTCGACCCTTTTGACAAAGAATTGATAGATCACATATGTTTCTACTCTCCTTTGAAACTACAATACCATCTCCACAAGAAGGCTTACTGCTTCCACAAACTTTTTCCACATTCTGGTGTTGGATCATGCGCTTACCATCTCACCAAAATTCGCAAGCAGTGGTGAAGGCGCAACTTTATTTTCTTATACTCATAGCAGCACAAAGTCCCGCGTCTATATGCGTTGCGGGTGGGTCTAAGGAGTTTCGCAGTGCACACGTGACGCACCGGCAGGATGGGTTGTCAAGCACCGATAACACGTGGAGGGAGACCCCTCACGTACTAGCGAGTCCCTTGAGGGATATTCTGGCCCCCCATAAAGCCAACATCTATAACTCGTATTTTAATTCATGAATTAGTGCTAGCATCTAGTCACACCTATCTTCAGTATCTATTACCATATCGGCAACCTCATGAAAAGCATTGCAAACTTTTTCAAATCGGCACGCCTCGGGTTTGTTAGACCAAGTATCATAACTAATCATCACCTTAGTGTGCTACATTTTCACAATTTTACTCCATCTCTTCAAGATGTATTTTTCAGGGAGATGATAAATCTTTTTATAAATGAATACCACAATTTGATGCCTGCACAAGATTCCCCTAAACTCAAATAATCGATATTCATAATTTGATTCTCCTTTATCCTCCCAAAAGTAAACAGTGAAATGTGCACTTCGATAACTTTCTCCGAGTTTGACATATTCATCTATTATATATTCCGAGACATCCTCACATTCCTTACGTGGAGCTAAATTACAATGAATCTTTCCCATTAACTCCTCCTGAAACTCTCTGAGTTTTTCATTCGTGTAAGCGCATTGAAATTGTTTTTCCAACTCATAGTCAGATGTATGGGAGAAACGAGTTGAAAAAATTGAAATCTTTATTATTTTCATTTTCTACCTTTTTTGCCAGAGCAGTCTCATGTTGTTCAACAAATTGCTTCAACATAGTCTTCGCATTATTGTACCCATCAAAGAATGCATGCACGCTTTCACTCTATTGCATTGTTGACATTCCTACCCAAAAAACATCATTCACAAAGGCAGGCACCCAACGATGTCGCTCCTCAAATAACCTAAGTAACCATTCATTAGTTTGAAAATTGAATTTCTCAATAAATCCATCCCATCGCTCTTCAAATTCTTCCTTTGTTAGTGAATCGTAAACCACATTTTGTAAACAAAATTTGATTAACTCATATTCTTTGTACCCCCTTATTTTTTTTTTTGGAACCTTCTTTATAATGTGCCACAAGCACCATCAGTGTCTTTCTGTGTCTTCACTTGATATCAACCCACACCCGAGCAACGTTGACTGGCCATAATGGTTTACCCCAATAAAATGAGTGAATGACATATCATATTTGTTCACTAAATATGTAGTGTCAAAGGTAACTACATCACCAAACTCCTTGAATGCAGCCCTACTTCTTGCATCTGCGCAAAATACATTTCTTAGCCGACCCTTTTCATTCAAATCCATTATATAACATAAGTCTGAATTATCTCCTTGTATTTTGACAAAGTAGTTGTGCATTGCAATGGCATCTCATTTCCCAAGTTGTAATCGCCTGACTTTATTGATATAGTTTCTGCAATCTTTCTCTAAAAATTTTAATTCTCATAACCCCCTGCCTCAACCACAAATATATTAAAATTTTTGTTCATTCAGACGTCAGCTTTGTCATTCAGTTCAAGCCTTCTTTTCACGTATGGTTGAAGTATCTTGTTACATTTGTAAAATCGAGACTTTTCTGTGCTCAATCCATGGTTATGCTCACATTGAGCGGAATTCAATATCCATTTGTCATCGGGGCATAACACTGCCCTCACTTTTTCTTTGCTATCTACCTTTGACTGTGGATGTATTTTGGCAATGTTATTTGATCAAATTCGTGATTTTCCATAGCGCGTACATGCAATAGTTACATAATGTACCTTTCCATCTTCCAACTTCTTAAACGTGCTTTTAGATATTGCAAAACCTTTTTGTTTAGCTTATCTTGCATAAAACTTCATAATCTTATCAATGGAATTGAACATCATCTCATTCACTGACTCCTCTACATGTTATTCAACGTCTTCAATCTCATTAGTTAGATTTTCATTCTCATCGCATGGATTCTCCAAACTAGCATCATCTCCATTAAATTTCAAACTTGTAGACTCACTTGAAATTTCATTCATCCCTTTACAATAGTCAATCAATTGACAAAATAAATGAATAATACATTCTATATAATAATATGCATAAAACAAATTATTCACGAAAAATAAATTACATTCTCATCAAATAATTTACATCTTCATCAAATAATAATAGTAGTAGTAGTAGTAGTAGTAGTAGTAGTAGTAATAGTACTCTTTTGGGATATTAACATGTACAAATACTTTGTTTCTCAAAGTCTTCCAATTAAATACATGGGGCAATTCTAAATCCACACAATTATTTTTTTTTGTACGTTTATTTATTCAAGTGTTAATGCATCGTATCGTGTACAAATTTCTCAATGCAAGGTGAGTGTCCAAAAAAGAAAAAAGTGTGCATTAGAATCATATACTCTGGCGAATCAAACTCTTTGTAAGTAATGAATAATTCGATTAGATGTAAAGGAAGTTTCTATGGGGTGAAGAAGAGGAGAAGAGGAAGCTACATCTTCTATCTTGGGATAAGGTAACAACCTCTTTAGATCAAGGTGGTCTCAGCATAAAAGATTTGAAACAAATAAATTTAGCATTACTAGCTAAATGGTGGTGGAGATTTTCCCAAGAAAAGTATTTCCTGTGAAAAATTTTTATTCAACAGGCGTATGGTTATAGAATGGTAGCTTGGCTACCAGAGGCCTCGTCTAGGATTAGAGCATGAAGATTATGAAGAGACATATTATCAGTGGGCACAACAGAGTCATCAATGAGATCGATACTGAGACAGAACTTAAGGCTGCAAATGGGTAACAGAGAAGACACCAGTTTCTGGCATGATGATTGGTTGAGGCAGGGACCTTTAGTGGGTTTACACTATAAGTTGTTTTTACTATCAAAAGAACAACACATGACAGTGGCTGAGATGTATAGAAAATATGTGAGATTGGATCCAGAAGGTTGCTTCAGAAGGCCCCTTCTTTCATGGGAGTCTAAGAGGTGGGCAGGGGTTTTGGAATTCTTGAGATTAGATCATGTGGAAGCATCAAAGGTTGATCGGTTTGTGTGGAAGGGTGAGAAGAATTTGGTTTTTACAGTCAAGTCTATGCACAACCATATGAACAAAACCAGTGGCAAGGCGAAAGCAAGTATTAATAGAATCTAGAAACAAATTAGCCCTCCAAAGTGCCTTCTTTTTAGCTGGATGGCAATCCAGAACAAAGTGGCAACAAAGATGGTTCTAGCCCATAGAAAGATTTTGAAGCCATGCGCAAATCTCAAGTGTGTTTTTTGCAATAAAGAGGTTGAATCTACAAATCATTTGTTCGTTAACTGCACTGTAGCTTGGCATGTGTGGCTGACGTTAATTCAATGGTGAGGAAAGAAGTGGGCTTCTTCGGGAACCTTGCAAGTTTTGTTTAAGTCGTGGGTGGGGGGAAGGAGAATAACCTCAGGGGTTATCTTTGGAATTTCATTTTCATTGCTGGTATGTGGTCAATCTGGTTTGCACGTAATAGACTGGTGTTTGATAATTTTAGAATGGATTTTAGGGAAATCGTGTTCTTGGCAAAGATGAGGACTGCAGTATGGTTGGAGAAATCTAAAGGAATTTGGGTTAGAGTGGAGGATGTTATATTTAACCTCCGGGCAGTTACCAGTAGGTAGCTGTTCAAGTTGGAAGCTCACCAACTTATGTATTTGCCTATCTGTGGGAGCTCTGTTTTTTCGTGGGTTGGCTGTTGCATGTGTTTTCATTATAAGGGTAGCTTTTCTCCTATATGCTTTGCATGGGAGTTTTCCTATTTGGTTTTTTAAACTCTTTATAAATTTTATTTAGCCGTTTAAAAAAAATAATGAATAAAAAGACTATTTATTTATATCAAATCTGAAAAAAAAAAGTTTTAAGTGCACAAATACCTTTCTTTTGTGAGGCATGCCCATGTGAAAGGACTATGACTCGTTCATTTATGTACAAATATAGTAAAATTGTTCTTTTTAAATCCACTTTATTCTTGCTTATTGACAGAAAATCCATTCCCATTACATGACCGGCAATCACCCGTGCCATAGAGCTTGGAAATCATAACAAAAACTATCATTTCTGAGGGAGGACAAAACTAATGGGCCTGAAGCCCAGCCCAATTAAATGGGACCAGGACCCCAGGAGGGAGGCCAGCCCGAAACGCACTGGCCCGACACTCGAGGAAGCCCAGACCATCAGTTGTTAGGGCTATACAAGTTCAGCCCATCCCAACCAAAAGTAGCCCGAACCAATGAAGCCCAAGTCGGAGGACAATGGAAAGATAAGTTTCCATCTTGTATGAGATTCAATTGGATATGCAAGATAGAAACAAATCATAGTCAAATCCTGAGGATGGAAACAAATCATATCTACAGGATAGGAAACAACTCCTAACTAATAGGAGGTAGAATTCTAAGAGGATTCAGCCTCCATTAGTCTCGACCCCTACAAAAAGAGAGGCACCCCAAGCAACTAGGTACGTAATTCTGAACCCCAAAGCTCTTGCTTAGAAATCTCTAAGAGAGATCTCTAACTTGAGCGTCGGAGTGCCTCCCGGTCATAACTGGTCGGTAGGCGCTAACGGTGTTTTTGGTGGTTGCAGGTGTTCGGCAGTGGAGCAAGGAGCATCCAATGAGTCCGGCGATGAGCAGTTCGGTCCATACTCTGTTCGGGGTCATCAGTATTGGGCCAGTTTACCTGGTCCTGATTGTGCCAAACAAGCCCAAACAGTTTGTTCCGCGCACAATTTGACGCCGTCTGTGGGAACGACAATCTCAAACCAACGGAATCATGAGCCATACTCTAACAGGATTCACTAGAAGCCAAACCAGGGATGATATTCCCCAGAGGTCTATTTCGGTTGTTTCAGATAGGCCAAGGGCCCCCAAAGTCCCTTCAGAGGTTCGAAGACGAAGGGATGATGCCTCCCACAATGGGAGGCAGTTACACTATTCAACCACGAGTTCTAGAGGAGAAAGACTTTCTCCCCCGTCTTCAAGAGATAGAGGGAGATTGGAGGAGAGGTTGACTAGGCGTGATAGGATCATCAACAATCTGAAGGAAAGAATGAAGCAGTGTGACAGGGAGATTGAGGAGCTCAGGCGACTGATCCAGGGGCAAGAGGCCCGAACGGAGCTGCGTGTGAGACAAAGGGAAAGTTCTGAACCAGAGGAAATTGAGTGTAGTCCGGAGTCCTATAGCTTAAGCCACCCTCGGAGGCAGAGGCGCAAAGAACCAGAGGTAAGCCTAAGGAGTTCCAAGACCGTTAAAACGGGATTAGTTCGGCCAAGCCATGAAAGGGTTGCTCGGGCCGAACTGGATCAAAACCAAGATCTACGGCTGTGGTTGGAACGGAGGATGGATTCCCGATTACAGCACGGTGGTGGCCGAACAGCCCAGGACGTGGCAAGAAGGGCCCTTTAATAGATCTCGGTGTCACCGTTGGCCGAAGTCATAGAGAATACCGATCCACCACGTAAGTTTTCTCCTCCCAAGTTTGAGATGTATGACGGGAAGACAGATCCAGTGAGCCATGTTCGGCAGTACAGGCAGGCAATGGCGCTCTGGAGTGATAATGATGCACTCCTTTGCCGTATGTTCCCATCTAACCTGGGGGAGACAGCCCTCAGCTGGTTCTACAAGTTGTCACCTCGGTCCATAATGAACTGGAAGCAATTGGCCGAGTCCTTCACTGCTCGGTTCATAACCAACAGCAGGCAGCCAAAGAGTTTTGACACACTACTGGCCCTACGAAAGAATGACGGAGAAACAATTCGGGAGTATGCCCGGCGATACTGGGAGGCTTACAACGAGATTGAAGACTGCAGCGAGCAACTCGTAGTTGCATCTTTCAAGATCGGGCTACCTCCCCAGAGTTGCTTAAGACAGTCCCTCACTAAGAAGGCTATTACCACAATGTCTGAGTTGATGGTGAAGATAAAACAGCATGCAAAGGTAGAAGAAGATATTAGGCAAGCCAGGCAAAGTGTGGCCTCGGTAAAGCAACCTGAGAAGAAGGACAAGGGCCAAAAAGACCAGAAGTCCAAGAAGTCTCCCCAGGAAAGGAAGGAGTCAGAAGCTTACCAGGCCGTACATACGATATTTAAGGAACCTCTACATCAGCTCCTAGACCAGATTAAGGACAAGCCCTACTTCCAGTGGCCTCCGAAGTTGATGGGAGACCCGAGCAGACGAGATCAGAAGAAGAAGTGCCACTATTACCGGGATCATGGCCATCTGACTGGGGAGTGCAGAACCCTCAAGAGACACTTGGAGGACTTGGTCCAAGTAGGACATTTACTTGAATTCATCGACACCGAGAAGACTGCTCGGGAAGGAAGGAACCGTGAACAAGACCAGAGGGCCGAACAAGGAGACCAGCCACTTGGTGTTGTAAAGATGATCCATGGCACAGCCGAACCAATAACAAGATCGGCAGTACGGCACCATGCCAGGACCATTGCTCACACCATGAAGGTGGATGAGGGCAAGCGAAGGAGAACAGAGGAAAACTCTAACCAAAGCCCTAAGGGGATCACTTTCTCTGAAGATGACCTTAAAGGGATACATCGACCCCATAATGATGCCCTGGTGCTAACACTACGCATTGCCAACTACGATGTGATGCGAGTGCTGGTAGACCAGGGAAGCTCAGTGGATATCATATATTACAGCCTATTTCAGAAGTTGGGACTGAAAGACTCAGTGCTCAAAAAGTGCATGACGCTCCTGATCGGTATTGGCACGGACCCAGTATGGACGGTTAGAAGGATCACTGTGCTAGTGAAGGCAGGCCCTGTAACTGTAAGTATTGAATTCCTCGTTGTTAACCAACCATCTACCTATAATGCCATTGTAGGAAGGACATGGATCCATACCTTGGGTGTCGTACCTTCAACCTACCACCAATCCTTTAAGTTCCAAGTGGGCCAAGAGGTAGTTGAGATCAGAGGAGACCAGCATGCAGCAATACAGTGTTTCCTAGCAACATTGAAGAGCTCCGAACAATAACTAGAAGTGAAGACCGTCGAGGTGGAAGATAGCCCCACGATCTACGACTACAGCCGAACAGCCGAGGAGAAGGTGGTGGAGGACCTCAATAGGGTAGTAATCAATCCGAAGGACCTAGATCAGTTCTTCTTGCTTGGAACAAGTATTTCCGAACAAGAGGAGACCGAACTGGTCAAATTTTTAAAGGAGAACAAGGAGGTCTTCGCATGGACACCATACGAAATGCCTGGGATAGACCCCGGGGTAATCAGCCACCATTTGAATGTGGATCCCCAGAGGAAGCCAGTAGTGCAGAAGCCCAGAAAATTAGCACCACACCATGCAGACGCGGTGGTTGAGGAAGTCTAGAGGCTAAAGGAAGCTGGAGCCATCAAAGAGGTCCACTACCTAACTTGGTTGGCAAACACCGTCGTAGTAAAGAAGAAGGATGGAAAGTGGCGGGTCTGCGTAGACTTCACCGATCTCAACAAAGCGTGCCCCAAGGACTATTTCCTCTGCCCCTAATAGACCAGCTCATCGATTCAACAGCAGGGCATGAAAGGATGAGTTTCCTGGATGCCTATAAAGGATACCACCAGATTGCCATGTACCCCCTAAACATGGAGAAGACAGCATTTATCACTCCTCGAGGAATTTACTGCTACAAGGTAATGCCATTCGGATTGAAGAATGCTAGAGCCACTTACCAAAGGCTTGCAACAAAGATGTTCGGCGACTTGATCGGCAAAACGATGGAGGTCTACATAGATGACATGGTTGTGAAGACCAAGCACCCGAACAAGCACCTTGAAGATCTGAGAAGGACATTCGAAATCCTCAAGGATTACAAATTAAGGCTTAATGCCTCCAAGTGTGCATTTGGAGTCAGTTCGGGAAAATTCCTAGGATTCCTGATCACTCACAGAGGAATAGAGGTAAACCCCAAACAAATCTCAGCCATTCAAAATTTGAGAAGCCCACAGAGTTTGAAGGAGGTCCAGAAGCACACGGGGATGGCCGCTGCACTCAACCGATTCATTAGCCGAGCATCCGACCGGTGTTACCCCTTCTTCAAATCAATGAAGAGGGCTAACCAATTCAAGTAGGATGAAGAAAGTGAGGAAGCCCTAGCCGAACTGAAGCAGTACCTTTCGTCTCCTCCACTATTAACGGTGCCGAGCAGTGGAGAGACCTTATTCTTGTACCTTGTAGTGTCTAGCTGAGCTGTCAGTGCGGTGCTACTAAGGGTAGAAGACAAAGTCCAAAAGCCCATCTACTATGTGAGCAAGGTCCTTTTGGATCCAGAGACAAGGTATTTACCGTTGGAGAAGCTTGCACCGGCCCTGGTCGTTGCCTCCCGTAAACTCATCCGCTACTTCAGAGCACACCCGATCAAGGTAATTACCGAACACCCCCTTCAGTCATTACTTCAAAAACCTGACTTTTCAGGAAGAGTAGCAAGGTGGGCTATGGAGCTCGGAGAGCACGACATCACTTTTTGCCCTATGACAGCTATAAAGGGCCAAGTTTTGGCCAGCTTCATAGCCGAATTCAGCCGAGAAGGAAGTTCGGTGGACACTGGGGGTAAACTACCAAGCCAACAACTATTAACAATGAGGACTCAAAAAATACTTGAAGGCTCTACGTGGATGGCTCTTCATGCAATAAAGGGACTGGAGCAGGAGTAGTACTGTACAGCCCTGAGGGAATCCTCATGGAGAGCGCTGTTCGGCTGGACTTTCAGGCTACCAACAATGAAGCTGAATACGAAGCCTTGCTAGCTAGGCTCCGAGATATCATCGAGCTGAAGGCCAAAAAGGTCAGAATATTTTGTAATTCACAATTAGGGGTGAATCAATTCAAGGGAGAGTACCTAGCAAGAGATGACAGAATGTAAGCATATGTTCAATTAGCACAGCAACTGGCCAAAGCCATCCCAAGTTTTGAGATCATCCAGCTCTCATCCCGATAGAACATCCAAGCCGATTCTTTGGCCTGCCTTGCATCAGCTATTAGTACTGAAGAAAAAATGGTGATTTCAATGGAAGTCCTCCAATAACCGAGTATTGTCAACCTCGAAGAGAAGCTGGTGTACTGCTCGGAACTAGGCCCCAGCTGGATAGACCCCTTGAAAGACTACCTGGTGAAAGGCGAGCTACCAGCCGATCAGAGAGAAGCTCGGACTGCACGAAGGAAGTCAGCAAGGTTCTGGGTCTCCAGTTCAGATGATCTTTACAAAAAGTCCTTCACCGGGCCCTACCTCTTTTGTGAGCACCCGAACAAAGTCTAAGATCTCTTGTTCGAAATACACAAGGGAATTTGTAGCAGCCATACTGGGGGGCGATCATTGGCTCACCGAACAATCTCTCAGGGCTACTGGTGGCCCTACATGCAGAAGGACGCAGAGCAGTATGTCCATAAATGTGGGAAGTGCCAGAGGTTTAGCCCAAGCATACACATCCCGGATGAAAACCTATCCCCACTCACAAGTTCTTGGCCTTTTGCTCAGTGGAGGTATGACATAGTTGGCCCCTTCCCAAAGGCCACAAGTAACAAGAAATACCTCATTGTTGCCATGGACTACTTCACTAAATGGGTGGAGGTTGAGCCCTTGGCCAACATCAGGGACATTGACATAAAGAGGTTTACGTGGAAGAGCATCATCACCAACTTCGGCATCCCTCGAGCAATCATCTTCGACAACGATACTCAGTTTGACAGCTCCAAATTCAAGAATTTCTGCTCAGGGCTAGGGATCAAAAACTACTTCTCTACCCCGGCGTACCCTCAAAGCAACGAATAGGCTGAGGCCACAAACAAGACTATCGTTGACGGACTCAAGAAGAGGCTGGATGCCGCCAAAAGAAGATGGGTCGAAGAACTGCCCTTAGTTCTATGGACTTACCGAACAACTCCAAGGAGGTCTACTGGTGAAACCCCCTTCTTCTTGGCTTATGGGGTAGAGGCAGTCATACCATTAAAGGTTGGGTTGCCTACTATCCGAACAGAGGTAAGTACGTCCGAAGTAAATAATAGAGCAATGGCTTTGGACCTAGATTTAGCGGAAGAACAAAGATCAATGGCCACCATTAAATTGGCAGCCTACCAGTAGATCCTTGCAAAAGGATACAATAAGAGGGTGAAGCACCGTGAGTTCGACGTAGGAGATCTTGTGCTGAGGAAGGTGCTCGGCCAAATGAAGGATCCTGTGCAGGGAAAGTTGGGCCCGAACTGGGAGAATTCGTACAAGGTCACCTCAAAGGGTGGCACTAGGGCATACCACCTTGAAGACATGAATGGGAAGGTAGTCCCCAGGCCATGGAACGCTAACAATCTCCGCAAGTTTTACTTTTAGTCTTTTAATTTCTTGTAATTTTTTATTATTTACAATAAAACGCCGCTGTTTGACATGAGCTTTTTCACTCTTAAAAGTTTTTATCAATTGACATCCTTGACAAAAACTTGAGGGGCATATAGCAAGTACGGAGAGCAGGGTGAAGGAAAGCATGGTGAACTTCTTCAATAGCCCAAGTTCGATATTTATCCGAACTACTTATTCCCTTAGTATGGACGTT
>JAULJZ010156042.1:0-28394 GCA_032270985.1 Heliamphora pulchella | reverse complement strand
CATGCATTTGAGAAATCTTATTAAAGAACCAATGATGATTAGTAGAGGCCAACCTTATGGTTGGGCGAACGGGGTGCCTAACACTTTTTCCAATTCGTACATTAGCTCTCGAACCCTCTTTCTTTAGTTAACGTTTTCAAGATCAGTAGCCATTTTTATTTTACTTGGTTTTTGTCAAAAAACAAGTGGCGACTCCATTTTCAACAAAAAGGAATTTTCAAAATTTAGTTTTCAAGGTGTTAAAATATTTTTCAAACATCTTTTGAATCCCATATTTTTGAATATTTCCAAAAAAATCTAAAATTTTGGCGCCATGATAAGCCCAACATTCTTTGTTTTCGATCTCGCAAAAACTTGATCCCAAGGATGTAACTGGCTTATCCTAAGTTTTTCGTATTGAAGTGCCTAGATAACTATACTTTTACCGAAGATAATACCTCCACATCATTTTCGATGAGTAAGATATCATCTATATAAACTACTAGAAAGACCACCACGCTTCCGTCATACTTTTTGTACACACATGACTCATCTGGATTTTGATAAAAATCATAAAACTTTGTGGCTTTGTGACACCCCGTCCTCCGGGCACGTCGGGACATACATAAGTATAGATAAGGAAGATATTCTAGCCATTCATTCATATTTAGATATCATAAATATTATATTATTAAGAGTTTTGAATTGTTCACAAGTACATAATGGTTACAGTTTTACCATACATTTAACAAAAATTACAATACGCCCGTGAAAACTGAACAAAAAGAACAAGAGGTAAAAGCTCAATTCTCAGTTAGCATCGTCAAGGTCCGCTGGCTCCTGCCACTCACTTCGTTCTTTAATTTCGTCTTCTTCTTCGGGGATGCTACTTTCTCAAAGAACTCATCACACTCACCTGTGGCACAAATGCCATGAGCCAAAGTCTAAAAACAAATTCCCTAAACCATTTAACAAACTCACAACAAAATATTCTATAATACATATCGTATAATACCCAATACAATTTAATGTCAAAGAGACAGGCAATTTAACTTTTTTAACATGGTAAGTATATATAAGAACAATTGTACGAGTGCGTGATGCAAATGAATACAATGCAGATGCCCAACCCGACTTGTATTCAAAAATAAAAATAGGAGTTCCACTTTAGAACTTATTTCTATTACTTGTATGGACTTATTAACATTATTGCCGCCTCAGGGACTTATTGTCATCGCTGTGATGCGACTTGTTGTCATTGCCGCCTCAGGGACTTACTGTCATCGCCGTTATGGGACTTGTTGTCATTGATGCCTCAGGAACTTATTGTCAATGCTGTGATGGAACTTTATAGGGTTACCCACATTAAAAACTAGGATGCTCGCTTAGTATCATAAGGTCTAAGTTACCAAAACTAGAGTGCTAGTGACAAACCTGTGGTGCCCAATAGTATTCATAAATAATAAATCTTTCTTTTAAAATACCGAGGACACACCCAAGGTGCTCAAAGGGAATATATCATAAAATAGTTACAAAAATAGCTACCAGAGATGCCCTAGACTAGGAGCCGAGAAAAGAATAATTTCAATATAACCCAACCCACCACGATAGATATGGAAAGGACTCCAATAACCCAATATGCAAATGTAGGAATGCTCATGATTTGCAATATACTTTTCGTGTACAATTGATATTAGCATAACATATGGTATAGTACAAGGTACAACTCACTAAAGTATAAAGTACAAATATACGAAGTATAATCTACAATTCATGTGATATGGTTCTAACCTATTAGCATGATTTCTAATCCTTAAATTGTTAATTTCATACACTGATCATTCACATAAATCATTTAAAGTCCATATATTCAAGTTTCTTAATGTGGAACGCTACTCTACACTTAACCAAAATTTGGATAATTGTTCAAGCGCCAATTTTAAAATTGCAACAGTGTTTTGAAGTACCTAGACATAGATTTAATTTCTAATTTTTGAACACCAATTAGATAAAACTATTTCTTACACCTTTCATATTTAACACTAAGGTTAGATCCTAGGGTAAATGGGTCATTTATTTTATTTAAGTGAAAATCGTTCAACACTTTACAGAGAAAAACACAAAATTTGGGCACTGTTGGCCACGGTTTTGGGGCATCAATTTAGGGACTATGACTCTGATTTTTGGTAATGTTTTAGTTTAAGGTGTCCCCTACAAGTTTCATGTTTTGTGCTAGGAAAAGTTATTTGGAAAAAATTTGAGATTTTGGCCAATTTATAAAAAGGGTTTAGTCAGCCTAAAACGGGTTTGCATAGTGGATTTTCAACAGAAAATGCCCAAAACTTTTGGGGTACCATCCGTGGGTATTTTGGACTGATTTTTATTCAGTATTTAGTTTAATATGTTAGCTATATTTTTCATGTTTACCACTTTTGGATTTGGCTACTAAAAACCTAGGTTTTTGGTCTCACAAAAAGGTGCGATAGAGAGCTCTGTTAGTCGTTGAAACACAACAGTGACTTTGGAAAAGGTTTTGACCTATTAAGACTTCATATGTTTGGCTCATGTTTGGTGGACAGCAAGATTAATATGTTATTTACAAGTTCTATGTTTTGACTCAAGCTCGCGGTTCTTACTTTAAATTAGGATTTTTAGGTCTGCAACTCAAAGTGGTCAAGATCTGACACTCTTTGGCAAAAATTACATATCTGGAGTTCTACCCAACGAAATCAGTTCGAACTAATTTTTTATGAAAAAGAACTAAACAATCTAGGTCTGGAAATAAAAATCACTTTAAGATCATTTTTCTACAATTAGTTAAGATATTTTAAAGTTCGTGGCAGAATGTTCGTAAGCCCAAAAAATCAAGTTGTTTAGGGTTTTGATAGTTTAGCTCATGTGGTATTCATTTTTGATGTAATTTCTTTGCATGCATGTCATGTACTCATATAAATCAAAACTCCAGAACATATTGAAGTTATAAAACTCAAAAATATACACATGCAAGCACATACAAAGCTCAATCTTACACTAATAGTTAACTATTCACACCTACGACGTCTTTTTGAACTAATCTTTGTTTCTTATCTTTAGGGTTAATTATAGAGATGAATTGAGAGTTATCTTATGGGAGAATATCAGAAGGTTTTAGGAGATTTACTTACTTGTTTTGAAGATCTAAAGGAAGAAGGATAGCTAAGTCTTTACTTTTAAGGTTCTTCTAGACTTCTTTGGACTCCTTTTTTATTTTCCTCCTTTCTTCTTCTTTCTTCTTCTTGAAACACTTAGAAATGTTTTGGACCCTCTCCCTCACTATGTTGCACGGAAATATGAAGACGAGAGTGTGGGTTTAGGTCATGATTTTATAGAAGAAATTTGGTAGTGGAAACAATTATTAATGTGCAAGTTAATTTTTATTTTTTTAAATTCTCATTAGTTGCATGGGGTGGTCATGGTCTTTTTAAGAAATTTGGTTTCAAATTTAGCAAGTGGGAATTCCGTCATGACAGGTTTAGGGCAGCTAAATACTGATTTTGCATTAATATAAAGTTTAAATTGTATTTTGGTACCATTTTGTGCAAGAAAATGTATAAAATATTAATTTTATATATCTTTTTGGCATCTTAACCTACTAAAATATATTATATTAATGTGTTTACAATTAATTTAGTCTTCCCATGAATTACCATAATTTTTGTAGCAATTAATTAAATATGTGTAGACTTTTAGGTCAATTTAAGCTAGTTTGACAAGAATTGACTTTTTGGTCTATTTGTTGTGTAGAGATTTTAAATAATAATTTGTTTACTTTTATTAACCAATATTATTATATTATTATGCATATTACTTATATAAAAAAATTTGGGTCATAATAATACTTAATTTATATAATTTTTTCTTATTTTTAAGCTTAAAAAGGCAAAAAAAAAATTACTTTTTGGGCACAAACTCCAATGTGGCTGGCCACTAAAGGCATTTTTGTCAATTTTTGATGTTATTTTGTCTTTTATTACTTAATTATATTTAAATATTTGATTTACAGTGTTAATGTGTCAAATTTTAGATTTTTAAGATTTTTTGTTGTACTATGGACAAAATGGTCATTTTACCCTAATTATGTGAATGTTTGATTTTTAATCTAATATTTCATATTATTTATTTAATTTAGAATGTTAGGAGTCATCTTTAAGTATTAGGATTTTGCCTCTGAGCATTTGATCTCTTTAAGATTTTCGGATCGAATTAGGATTTTCGGGCCGAGTTAGAGTTACCATCCTTCTAGCGACCTAAAATCTTGTCAAATAACCATCGCTAATGCTAGGGTTTGGGTTGGATTGCTACACTGGTCGTTATAAATCGGGTTGCTACAACTAGGGTCTGTACCGGGGTGTTACAGGCTTGATCAAACCGAGTATTTTAAGACCTCAATACCTGTTTCAGTTCATAAATGGATCTCTTAAACTTGCATAACATATGCTCCTAGCCTTTTACTAAGAAATCATCTAGTTGTACCATATAGATACACTCGTCAAGACTTCTTTTAAGGAAAGCTGTCTTGTCATTCATTTGCCAAATTCGTAATCGAAATAAGCCACAATGAATAAGAGAATCCGGATAGACTTAAGCATGGCTACCGACGA
This sequence comes from Heliamphora pulchella, assembly GCA_032270985.1. Classification (NCBI taxonomy): domain Eukaryota; kingdom Viridiplantae; phylum Streptophyta; class Magnoliopsida; order Ericales; family Sarraceniaceae; genus Heliamphora; species Heliamphora pulchella. The sequence continues at coordinate 23,775 of JAULJZ010156042.1, read as the reverse complement.
AAAGGTTTCCTCATAGTCGATCCCTTCTTTTTGAGTTAACTCTTTTGCAAAAAATATCGCTTTGAAGGTTTTAATCTTCCCGTCTGCTCCTCACTTCCTCTTGTAGATTCACTTCCGTCCGATGGATTTTATTCCTTCAAGTGGTTCTACAAGTTCTCTAACCTGATTAGAATACATAGATTTCATCTCTGAATTTATAGTTTTTTTCCAAAGATCTGCATCTTTTTCTTAGAGTGTTTCATCATAGTTACAAGATTCGGTATCATGTTCTACTAAGATCTTGTCAAAATACTCTCCTAAGAACATATACCGATTGGGTTGACGAACAACCCTCCCACTACGATGTGGCACTACATACGTTTGTGTACTAACAATAACGCGCTATGCAGAATTTGAACCATATGCACTATTACCCACATGCTTGATTGGCATGTTAATGGCAGCACCCTGATATGGTTCAGGATCTGCACCTGTTCCAATAATCCTCCCAGTACGACGAGGCATTGGGATATCAGTGACTGGTGATTGCTCTTTGGTTCTACTGGTATTTCTTTTCAATTCATTCAGAACCATTTTACTTTTGGGCCTGTAGTTTATAATATAATCATCTTCCAACAATCGGGTATTGGTGCTAACAATAAACTTCAGATCCTTAGGATTATAAAATAAATCACCCTTCGTTCCCTTAGGATACCCGACAAAGAAACAAACTTCGATCCTTAGTTCCAACTTACCCGTGTTTCCTTTCAGTACGCGTGCTGGACACCTCCAAATCAGAATATGTCTCAGACTAGGCTTGTGCCCGGTCCATAATTCAGTGAGAGTAGAAGTTACTGACTTAGAAGGTACTAAGTTCAGAATATAAGCCACTGTCTCTAATGCAAGTCCCCAAAACGAATCGGGTAAATTCGAATAACTCATCATTGACCTTACCATCTCCATAAGAGTCTTATTCTTTCTTTCTGCTACATCATTCTACTACAGAGTGCTAGGTGCAGTCAATTGGGATATAATTCTCTTTGACGACAAGTAGTCCCTAAACTCTCCAAAGAGGTACTCCCCACCACGGTCGGATTGTAGTGATTTGATACTTTTACCAAGACGCTTTTCTACCTCTGCTTTGAATTTTTTTAATTTTCAAAATATTCAGACTTACGATGCATCAGGTAAATGTATCCATACCTTGAGTAGTAGTTAATGAAACTGACGAAGTACTCAAAGCCACTTCTAGCTCGGATAGTCATAAGACCACACACATCAGAGTGAACCAGTTCTAACAATTTTTTAGCTCTATAACCTTTGGCTAAAAAGGACCTCTTGGTCATCTTATCCTCTAAGCAGGACTCATAGATTAGAAGTATTTCCACTTCCAATGAACTCAAAAATCTATCTTCTACCAGTCTATTTATCATTTATAGATTAATATGACTCAAGAGTAAGTTCTAAAGAAATGGTTGGTTCATTAAAGAAGGATACTTTTTTTTATATATTAAATTAGATGTATTATTCAATTCAGTCAGTTACAATTTATGAGAGATAGAAGTAATAACATAAAGATCATCCACCAGTGTACCAGAACAGATCTATCTTTTGGCTTCTTCACACCAGTTCGTGGCCCACTAACTACCCTGAAAATCGTGTCACCCTGTTTCTGAACCATTTTTTTTTCATACCTTTCGACCCAAAGAAAGAACCCTTTTTATAAACAAACACATTTCCTAGTATTGAAGGAATACCCTTGGTAGTTAAAGCTATATCCAAGTTATTTTTTCAGTCAACAAAATTTGATCCCGTTAGTTTGTTATTTTTTAGTATAACCTCGAGTAAATTGAAAATCATTTTAATCTTGAGAATCACATAATTAAAAATCATTAATTATGACGAGCAAAAATTTTGAATTTTATTTTAAATTGGTTTCCTCTACTATTTTTAAAAAAATTCACCAACAGCCTGCTATCCTATGAATAGCATGCCTTGATCGGAGAACGTCTACTATCTATCGTTTGACTAGACGCGCCAATTCCTATTAATTTTACTATTTAGGTAACAGACCGTGCCAAGTAAAATGAAATAGCTGACATAATTTTGGTCTAGTAAATAACAACCGTGACCCAGATAGAGAGAATACTATTATTTACAGCTAAGTGTTAACCATCACTTAATCCTGAATCAATCGCTTCGCAATTAACCATTAAGATGGAGAAGTGACTCATACTAATAATTATCTAAAATTATCCCTGAAGGAGGTTCGTATCGACGATACCGCAATTAGTTATGTCCAATAGAGAGGAAGACCTTACTGCTAACACGCAGAATTAATTATATTATCTACGAACTGGTGATGGAGACCGCAGAATTTATCTGTGAATAAATTTCTTCTCCCACTTAGTTTTTAAAAATATTTTTGAGGGTTATAAAAACTATTTAATTAAAATAAATTTATTAATTTCGAAAACAACACGATCCGAAAGATTTTATTTTTTTTTTCAAACCATATTTTCCGTGTTTTAATGTGTACAAAATATTAAATGCATAGTTTTTCTTTACTTTACAGTTTAGATATTGAATAAAGACATTCAAGTATGGGTTATTACACATTTTTTTGAAAAATAACAATTTATTAAAATTAAACATTTTCTATTTAATTAATCTAAAAATTCAGAATTAATTTTCACGTTTTTATAAGATATCTGATTTAATAAAAAGAAATCATCTTAAACGTGTTATTTTGTAAAAAAATAAAATATTTAAAATTTTCTTTCAAAATTTTTTTATTTTATTTTTAAAAAAATTTATTTTATTTTTTCGTTACAAAAAATAATTAAAACCAAATTTTTCTTAATTAATTAAATTAAATAGAAAATATAAAATTAATATTTATCATCTACGCAGTTTATATAAATAAATAAGTAAGATAAATATTGCCAAGTTTTATGATCAAAGTAAAACTCTATCGAGTTTCAAGTTCTTATATCCAGATAAACTTTTAGTCTTTCAATCGTTGCAGAAAACTGCTTATTCTTGTCAGAATCGAACAAAGATTCATCCATTCACAGTGTTATACGTATACAACACTTCTTGATCAAAACATATCAGAAAACAACCTTCAAAGCCGCCTCAAACAGCCACTACCGCCAGCCACCTGTCGACGCCGCCGGCAGCACTGTTTGTCTCTTCCCGAGGTTTTTTTGACCTCTTTTCGAACTCCATTCCCGTCCCTATTTATTATAAAATGTAGATAACAAAATATACTATTTTTCTATAAAAATCCCAATTCGAAAACATCGAGAAAAATGACTTTCGATGGCCGTTGAACCACCACTGCCGCTACTGTCGCGCCGCCAACTTCCTAAGGTCGTTCTGGTTTTATCCGAACTCCGTTTTTGTCCCTGATCTTTTTTTGAAAAATAACTTACGAAATATACTATTTTTTTGTGAAAACCTCAGTTTGAAAACATCGAGAAAAATAGCTTTCGATGGCCGTCGAACCACCATTGTTGCTGCCGCTGCCGCGCCGCCTGCTGTGCCACCAACTTCCCGATGCAGTTCCTGCTTCATTTGAGCTCCGTTTTTGTCCCCATTTTTTTTTCAAAAATAGCTTACAAAATATACTATTTTTCGTAAAAACCACTGGTTCGAAAATAGCCCAAAAAACAGCCATCGAAAACCTCTAAAGAAGCTGCTGCCGCCCACCTACGCCGTCCCGCCTTGCACTGCCAGTTTTGCTTTATTTCTATGGTTGATTCGGCTCCCGTTTTGCACTATTTTTAGCATTTATATCTAGCAATAAGATGCCTTAAAGAACACCTCAAAAATAGCACCAAAAAACCACAAAATCGAGCCCCAAATGGCCCCAGACAGCCTACTGTCCATCGTCCTTAGTGCCGCCTGTTTTGACTTGTTTTTGTCCAGGGTTTTGCTATATTTTAGACTATTTTTTCCAGCCTATTTTATTACTATTTTGTGCCTAAAAAAATGCACAAAATCTGTCCTGAAAAAGTCACAAAATCGAGCTAAAAATAGATCCCGAGCCGCTGGTGGGCTATTTTTTTTATTGCCCCTTTTTGCTGCGTTTTCAGACCTGTTTTCTTACTATTTTTAATACACATAATCTACAAAAAAAAAAAACATACCAAAAAAACCCGTTTTAAAACTATGCAAAAATCGTCGCGATCCGTTGCCCGAAACACAAAAAACCACTACTAGAACCACCGATTATACCGCTGCCCGTTCTTCGTGTTCTTGGACATTCGAACATGTTCTTAAATATTCTAAAATATCTAAAAATAAAAATAAAAACTTTTACATAAAAAAATATATGTCCTAAAGGCTCACATTCGAACTAAAAAAAAGCTTAAACTATCACGAACAACCCTCGTGATTAAAAATAATAATCATCATCCATACATTCAATCAAATATGAGAATAATAACGATCATAAAATCAGAATTAGAATGCCTACAAAATAAAATTAGTACAGTTCCAAATCTATCTGACCCCTCGATTAAACCATATTCATTAATCAAAATGGCTCTGATACCAATTGTAGAAGGCAAACTGCCAAGATTATTGATTTGAACACGATTTTTTGATTAAAAAAAATTAGATGGGCAATCGGCGAAACAGGCTCCAGATTAAAAAAAAATTTGATATCGAACAACCAAAATAAAATCGGTGCCACCACAGTTTAGTTTAAATGAATATCTTTCAGTCGTTTCTTCAACTACAAACTTTAATTCTCTGAGTTGAAGGTCCGAGCAGACCTTCTACTGTATTCCCAATGCGATTCCCAAACGTAGTATGGGTTACGATCCTTTGAGAACTGCTACCGAAAAAACCTGATCAATCTTAGTCTTAAAAGACAACAACTAAAATTGGTTCAGCCTACCCACATATTTATAAGCTATATCAGAGACCAATAGAGTAATTATGACATAAACTTCTAGTGTTACTCAGATACCTTTCCAGAGGTTTATGTAAATATGCAAACCTCTCAGCGGTTTCTGCAATAATGAAAATCTTACAGCGGTTTCTGCAATTTTCATAAAACACTAAATTACAGCTCATACCACTAAAGAACTGTAACTACACTTCTAACCATAATTTCGAAACCAATTGCATTGAGATCTTATTATTAAATACTCAACGCATCTCCCCACGTTAAGATTTTCAATACTCGTCAATTAAATTTAATTACTGATAATTTAATTTAATCGGCTTTTAAAAATTTCTTAAGCCCTTCCGCTTAACTTACTTGCTGGCCAGATAATTAAATCTACCTGCATCGTTTGGCCTGGTCAAAACTTATAAGTTTCCTTAAAGGGCTATCGTCAATCCCAAACAATAGGGACGTGAATTCCGTCAATAATTAATATTCACCATATAATTAATACCGCTATTCAACTCACCGGGACTATTGCAAAATAAAAGATCGCGCCCTCTAATGAATCAAAATAATGAATATTAAATATATGCAAATAATAATTATTTTGGGATTAAGAGTATAAGCACTCATAATAACCTTGGGGTGTAAATTAATTTATATAGTCAGTATAAAATTAATTATCCCAATATGGTTCTATTCAATACACACAAAGTGTACTAGTACAAAGAGTCGAAACAATAGACGACGCTATTATCTGTTCCTCGTAATCAAGACAGACTTTCTAAAACTTTGTGCTATACTCATACCGATAGTTTATCTAATTCCATCTCAACTGTAAATCGTTAACTTATATTCTACAAGAACTTATAATCTGGTCTTCTGTGTACAAGCCGTACTCTACACACCCGATTAAATACTGTACAGAATAATGGACAACCATGCATAATATTAAAGAAATGATATTACATACATTACTCGTTAAGATTATCATAAAATAGATAAATAATTTTATTAAAAATTAAATTAAATACTAGAACTAAATAAAATTCATGATTTTTAGTATATAACCCTGACAGCATATCCTATCCTGTGTGGCGTATCATAGCCTGTGTGGCGTATCTAACCTATGTGACGGCATTTAATAAGACCATAAGGTAAGATTTGTGGAACTTGTTAACGATCAAAGAGAGATAAAAATTTACTTTGATAGTTTATAAATCAAGGGAACGTATATCCTATTGAGGCTCAGTAATTTAGTCGAAAACTATTTTTGTATCATAGTGATGGTTTAAAATAATTTCTCTTTTTACATATCATATTTTTATTCTTGCGTAATCGTAACCTATTGAGTCTTGGCTCACGGTGTTTATTTAAAACCGGTTTTAAGTGATGGAGGCAGTCCCTATAGCATGAAGCTTAGAATGATAGTTTTGGTGATACTTAGTTAAGATCTCTTATTGAACTTGTGTTGTATTTGATAACCAAAGGACTGTAAGGCCTTGAGGCCATGTTTACTAAATGTGATTCTTAATTGTAAACTCTCTAAGTTTAGTTTTGAATCTTATACCATGTGAACTAGAAAGTTTTTAGGTTAAATGTATGAAATTCATCGGTTTTGTGGACGTGACACCTTCCCACATTTGTTAAAGAGCCCTCTTAACCATGCATTGTACATATTCTATGGTAAATTATCGACAAAGATGGTGGTGTTTGCACCCCTCCCCCCAGTTGTTGAGTTTCTAAGATGGTCGGGCGTCCTAGAAATTTTGATGAAGAAGCCATATTGAATTCAATCCTTATTTCTTGACATATCATTCTCAATTACATGAAGGTGTGGTTAGTAAGAATTATTCGTGCATAAAATTATTTTAAATATATTTAATCATAAAATTAACTTTAAATAATGAATTGTTTTTAAAAATTATTGAGGATAACTAATGCAGACGATATTTTAAAAAATAATTTAATTTTGCCAAAAATTTTATTTAAGATTTTCTTTTGTGCCGCATGTTTTGGCACATTTTTGGATATTTTCAGTAGTTAAATTTGAGTTGATATCAAATTTATCTTTTTAGTAATTTTTAATCAATTAGGAATTTGATAGGATCCAGCTTTCTTAATAGGTTAACTCCTTAACTTGGGATTTTACCATTTTAAATAACTTGTAAGAGTCTTGGGGCCGGGGAGTTGATTATTGAGATTAAGAAACTTATAGAATTTTCTCTATATCGTATTTATTTTTAGAGAAAATATCTCAAATTTAAGTAAGCTTGTAGATTTTGGTATTACGTATTCTTTAGCCGATACGCTTTCCTATATAAGTTGGTATTAGAGCTTGCACTTGATTTTAGATCATGACATGACAAAGAGTTCGTAATGATCGATATATTGTTATCAAAGAGGTGTATGAGTAAGACGATGTTGCAGGACATGCTTGACCGAAGATGTCACGCCCCGATTTCTGGGTCACGTGAACTCCACTTGAAAACTCAACATTACCGAATAACTGAAGAGACTTTTTTTACAAAACCCTATTCATGGTTTGAACCTCCTTTAAAGAAAAACACCTGTATGTGATTTGTTTCAAAAGAAATTCCTTTCCTAAACTTCAAAATTATTCTAAGTAAAATTCTTAAAAATTTCAACAGAGTTCTCTCTGTTTTTCAAACTATCCCAAATTTTTCTTGTAAACCTGTTAAACTCAAATAACAATTTATACTCAGGAACCGCCTGATTTCAACTCACAACCACCATATAACAATTACATAACTACTAATTCTCTACCACTATGGTTTCATCAACTCAAACCAATGCTCAATACACATACTATGTTTTACACTTTAAAACATAAATCTAATGATCAACTACGAGAAACATATATAAATAAATAAATAAATATAAATGCATGTTTCTTTACAATTATCCATGAATTTTTAATAATATTACAAATTTCATAATATTAAATACATTATTTAAAATTACAAACTACAAACATCTTTCATTCCTCATTTACTTTAATCCTTCACCAAACTACATGTCATATCTCTTCCTCTTTAAACCTGTAACATGTTTGATGCAACCAACGTGAGCCGGAGCTCATAGGATAAAGACTAAAATAAGTGCAATGCGTGACTTGTGAGGTGTGGATGAGTAAGATATTATGCAATTACTTTTATTTATTTATTTTATTTATTTTTTAATTCACATACACTTCCAGTTTATATAAACTTCAAAGATAGTATAAATTCATTTAGACTTCTTGGCTTCAAATTTACTTAACTCATCTACTTAGTTCGTTAGTGATTATTCTCGCGTTATAGTATCATTAAACTCGCTTCAACATCTTAATTTTATCTATTAAATTTTCATTTCTATTCTTTTCCTTTCTTTCTCATTAATCACATTCGTCTTTTGTTATCTTTCTTTCTAATTCATTCATCTGTTATTCACATTTTCATTTCATTCCATTAATCTCATATTGAACCGACGTATGATGCAGCTTATAGAAATCCCTCCCTATTTTTCCAATAGGCTACGCGAAACTATTGGATAATAGATAGCTCTATAACTCACCACTACAATCATCAGATATCCTCATTGGGTGCAATTTATAGAAACCCCTCCCTATTCCTCCAATAGGTTACGCGAAACCATTGGGTAATAGATAGCTCTATAACTCACCATAACAATCATCATATATCCACGTCGGGTGCAGCTTATAGAAACCCCTCCTTATTCCCCCAATAGGTTATCCGAAGTAATTGGGTAATAGATAACTCTATAACTCACCACGACAATACCCATTTTACGAACCTTAGCTGAGGGAACACTGTCACACCCCAAACACCAAGGTCACGCGAAAGTCCACCAAAACACCCATTTAATAAAAATAAGTTTTACAGTTGGAAATCAAAATACAGCAGTTGGATAAAAAATTTCTCAAATTCAGCTCTCATAAACGATAAACATGCATTCTCATACAAGAATAAGTATATTGCCCAAAGGCGTACAAAATTAGCCTTCATAGACATCGCATGTAAAAGTACATGTCTCTAAAAGGGAAAACTACAGCAAGTCTTCCATCACCTCTGCGACTAGGTCAACTCTACGTGCTCACCTGAAAAAGGTTTTGCAGCAAAAATCCCATACCGTGAGCCGAAATCGAATAGAAAATAGACTGTAAAGCTGAAACATAGGTTATGCAATCATATAGTGGCAGCTAACTCGACCACAAAAGCCAAACAGGTTTTTCTCTCAAAAATCACAAGTTTTTCATCCTGAAAACTTCACATTTTCCATCCTGAAAACCATGCATATAATCCTGACAGATATCATACCACAGTTAAGGAAAAACAGTAAAACTCAGTATTCTCCACTCGGGGATACACAGTCGAGGAGACACGATAAAATATAATCTTATGTACCGACTCTACCACACCGACAAAGGTAACAACTATAAGCTCTCGTCCATTACCCTAGACCCACAGGTTAGTAATGACAAGTTTGATACGGAGTCACGATAACGACGCCATTAACGGAGGCAATCGAACTGCTCAATTTACGGAAAATAACGGAAGGTACAGAGCACCTACTGCTTAATTTATGGGACCTGAGCCTGAGGGTACAAAGCACCCACACACACTCAATTTACGAGGACTAGCCTGAAGGTACAGAGCACCTACTCTGCGCACGTTTTTTGACTTATATCGAGGAGCAATGGAAGCCCAACTCAACAATACCCACTGTCACGGTACATCTATGAAAAATATTTTAAAATCCACAAAGCAGATATACAACACATATATATATTAGGGATCCAATCCATGAACCATGGAGATCAAACAAAACATGTAAAAACATATTTCTCCAAAAAGTTTTAGAAGTTGATACCCGACCCTAAGGGTTAGCTCCAAAATTTCAATAAACACGTTTTTCTCCGAAGTTTTCATAAAAACTCTTTTTTCAAACCATCCCTTTGAAAACCAACCTCCGAAACGTGAGATTACATGCATCCATCGCTTTAAAACCAATCGAGGAAAATGAGGGAAGCCAAAGCCCAAACATCGAACCACCAACACAACACCAACAGCTCACACAAGACCCCAGTTGACTGGCCCAAACCCCTAGTCGACTAAAAAACTCACTGGAAAAAGAGAACCCCAACAGAAGGATTCAGGAATGACCTCCCAGGTCCAGTCGATTGAACTCACCAAATGTTTTTGGCTACGAGCTTCACCACCGAACCTCAAATCAAACCTCCAAACACCCATTTTTGATATCCACAAGCATGCCCAAGCTTAGGACTATCATAAAACTTCGAAAAGGATCCTCAAAATCCGATTTCATCCAACCAAAACGCCGAAGACGGTTTTAACCTAAAAGCCGATTTGAAATATAAATCACTTTTCGTCCGTTTTTAAATGGTAGAAACATGTAGAATTACACATAGTACCCTCTAACAATTATACAGTATAGGTTCCTACCTCAGTGAGTTAAAAACTCGACGCTTCGATCCACGTGCAAAATCAAACTTCACCGGAATAAAATTATGTTTGGATGGATGTGTAGCCCTCGATGCTAATACTAAGGATCAACAGTTGGTTTACCAATAACGAAGCCCCGGGCCTCCGAGAAGTTAGAGAGAAAGTAGAGAGAAAACTTGAGGAAACTTAGGAGTTAAGTTTTGAAAATATATCCTTTTGAAAATATCTAACTCTATATATTTATAAGCCTCCAAAATATTTTTTTTTTTTAAATTTTTAAAATTCGCACAGCAACTTTCTACAACCCTAGGAACCAGCCCTGCATGCTTATTTAAACGTAAACATGCATCAAACGAATAAATCATATATCGAACAAAAATATATGCGAAAACACATCAAACATCTATGAGTCTCAAAAAGAGACGGGTCCAGGTCTCACAAACACGGTACCCAAATCCATTTTATGAGGGCTAACCCGAGAGAACACGGTACCCAACTTACGCAAGTTTTAGGTCTTTCATCGCGGAGCTAGTCAAGCCCAACTTATCACATCCATATCAATCATCATCAGTTCAATATTTGATTAATCATATCAATATTCACAAACAAGCCGGGAGTCCATCACCCATTCCAATTGCACAATCACATTATTTTCCTTCTCATTCACAATTATCCAAGTAAATGATCATGAATTTCACATTTAACATTTTTCTCAATCATAAATCATTATGCCTTGATTTAATCATAATCATATTAAGGTTATGCATTAAAGCTCACAATGTAGGTTAGATCTCAATGTGTCAAATAACCAACCAGATAATTTCAAATATAAGTTGAAGCTGATTTTCATCCATTAATATTATGGTTGTCCAAATTCAAGGCTCACAGTAATAAGCAAGGATTTATCATTAATTACTCATTAGACCACCAAATCTTAACATATCCCGACTTTCATGAAATAAATCTTTAAATTTGATCCACCCTTTTTGGTTCATCAATCAATGAATCATAAACATATATCATGAATGAGCTTAAACGTACTCATTATATCTCATAACATCAAATGTTATATCGCAATTCCAATTAGAGTTCTTTTCTTTGCCATCCCTTCAGATTTAAACTTTACAAACCCATGTTTTATTCGATCATAAATGTTACGCAAATTTCTAAAATTCCTTATTTATACATTCATTTCTTGGTCCATATCTTTCTAATCATGCTGTGATCACATCCCTTCCAAGTGTTCATACCAACATAACAATGATTCATTACCATTACCCTTAACTTTATTTAATTTTAGAGTATGCAACTCCAATTATCATTTTATGAGTCATCAAATTTTAAAGATCAAATAGTCAATCAAATTGTCGATATTAGCTTACAAACCACAAATATATTAGTTTTAAAGTTCCAACCATTCTCGAATGTTTAACTTGAATCTCGTTAAACCAATCAAACTCTCACACTATCATAACATAACTTTATTATCAATCCTCCTTCACATCTTTCCAATCCATCAATAAAGTCTCAAATACAAGCCCGCTTGATAATGTAAGTTGGTAACCCTACCCCTTACATATATTTTATTGTGTTCTTCTTATGTCGGTACATTCAATTCATTCAATTTATATGGCAGGTGTATAAATTATTCCAAGTCCATTTCTCATGAATTTGACTCACATACTGCCACTCAACAACTTACATTGTTCAACTAGCTCTCTTTTCCCATCAAAAAAAAAAAACTAGCTCTCTTTTAGTCCACTTTAATTATAGTTGTCCAATTCTTATAAGATCACCTTCCCATTCATGGATCTCGACTAGGTGAGTAACTTAATCTTTCATCAGAGTTAAGGTTTAATGGCTTAAGTAACATATTTTATTCGATGTTTAATGAGCCAACTATTCTAGTATGAGATAAAAGCAAGTGAATCAAAGTGTTGTCATGATCTTCTTGATTCCCACAATTAATCAACAATATATTTCAACAACTTCGATGGTATTACATATTTTAATAATTCATCCAAATGTCATAAAACCAACTTACGTAACAATTATCCAGATTTTCCTAGTCCCACATTTAAATTATGTTGAACTTTTAATAATCAAACCAACAAGTTACTAGATACCGATTCGTCATATTACTTCATCCATTTTGAAGTCATTTTATGAGGTCATAAGTTTAGAATTTGATTACCAATCAAAATTTTCAAAATTTGGAGTCTAATGAATTTAATCACCTATTTATCTTGTCATCATTCTTTCTAGCTTCAATTGTTTTTTGTTACCCCAATCTCACTCTAAGCTTCAACCCCAAAATATTAGATTAGTCAATTCAAGAGTTTATCTTTCATTTCTCAACTAAAAAGCTAGGGTTTTCATCAGTACTAAGAATTCAACACAAATCAACACAAAACACTAAAATTTAGTCTAAATCCTACCTCATGGAGTTCCAAATTCTCATATTTCGCCAAACCTTGACAAACCCTGGGTTCAGCCTCTTCTCCAATTCAGTTTCTTCATGGTTCTGATTTACCTTCTTGTTGATTAATCTTTAATAGCTTCCAATTTCAATGTCTAATCCATCCATTTTTGGATTCGAAGTTGCTCCATGCTCCCAATTGTCAATCAAAGAAAATAAAAAAGACAGGGGAGGAAAAGACGAAATTAACACCAGCGGCGGGAGAAAATGTTAGGGTTTTGGTAGTTTTATTCTAATTTCCAACCCTTTAGAACAATCTCCCAAATTCTCAAATCATAACCCAACGAAACAAGACAAATCAGAACTGAAGAAGAGGATGTCGACACTTACAGGGGGAGGGAAGATTAGTCATGGCTAAAGAAGGGAAGGTGCCGCGGTTCTTATTAGAAATTTCTTGGGTTTCCTTTTGAATTCGGTTGCTCCAATGCACGGATCTTGCAGTAGAATGCTTGAACTCTCGTTGGTAGGATCCAATTTCGAATATAAACTCACCAATTTTTGGTGGGAGTATTGGTTCCAAGCTGTGAGCTTCAACAATGGCAGAAGAAAATCAAAGAGGGAAAGAGGAGGCAAGAAAGACGATGCCGGCGACAGGGACGGGTGGTGGCTGGGGTGAACTCGCCGGCGGTGCTTGGTAGCAGAGGCGGCGTCAGTACTCGCGGCGGTGAGGCGAGGAAGGCGCGGTGGCGGCGCGTCGCATGCGCCTTTCCGTTCTCTCCTCTCCGCCCTCGACAAACAGAGAAGGCCTCGGGGAAGGGGACCTTTGGGTCTCCCTTATATGTGTCTCTCTGTCTCTCCCTCTTTCTCTCTCTCCCTCTCGATCTCTCTCCCTCTTTCTGCCTTTTTTTTCTTATTTTTTTAGAAGCATCTCAGCCGAAGCTAAAGATGCAACGCCCTTCTCCCTTTTTTTTTCTCAAACTCTATAGAGAATTCTTAGTATTATTATTATATAAAGATATTATGTCTTTTATCAAAAAAATAATTTTTCCCACTTAATTTAAATAAAATTTTGAACACTCTTATTAAAATTCTTTACTATTCACAAAGATTTATCAAGTATCATTAATCCTCTGAGATTAACATTAGCAATTCGAATACTTGGTTGCTACAGGAGAATAAAATGACTAAAATAGAGGAGTCAATTGTTGCCTTAGCTGAGCAGATGGCTGCCTTAATTGCTACTGTTTTACCTCATAACTATCGATTAAACCCATATTTCTTAAAAGATGACGTAGTTGATTGCCTTTTATTTTTTTTAACAGGAAAAAGTGAATATTTTACTCACAAAGGGAAGGATTACATACAAGATTACACACCCTGCACACAAGTTGATAAGGCACCAACACGACGACAAGGGTGAGAAAAAGCATATATGTTTGTCATAACCAATGTTGAAGCACTTGAGGTAAAACCAATGTTGTGCCATCCATCAAAAGATAAACAAGAATTGGTGTTATGTTGTGCCATCACACCCTGCTACATTAGTGTTATGCCATCCAACATAAGCTAAACAAGAACCAATGTAGCATACTACTGCTGCTATTACCCCCATATCAGCCCACTGTTGTTGCTTCTCCCCAAAACCATTAGAATTCCTCAGCCATCCACCACTGTTGCAGCTACATTTTGGGTCATCTCTACACAATTTACATAAGCTTTGTGCTTAGAGAATTTTAATTTCCTAATGTTCCCAATGTTATATAACACTTCTTTTAAGAATTTAATTTGTAATAAATAAATTAAAGTATGTTATTTGTATGGTAATTCAAGTGGTTGTGTAATTGTAAAACTCTTGGATTAGAATTGTAGTAGTTGGTTTATCCTAGGATTCCTAATTAATTTAGGTTTCTAAGAGTCATTTAATTGGGCTGTAAGTCTTAATTTATTAAGGAATCCTAGATTCACTTGAATTCCTGAACCAGTTTTCAAACAACTCAGAAAATCAAAATACAAGTATGCAAGACAAGAGTACAAGCCAATGAAGCAGTTTCATGCAAGAACAGTTTTGGCATAACGCAATCTAGCTTAGACAGTTTCAATTGTATTAAAACTCTGATTGCTAGTCTTTCAAGCCTATAAATAAGACCCAAGGCCAACCACAAAAATTAACTTTTGCTCTTCAATATTCAGATCTTATAAAAATAACCAGAAGTTCCTTTCAAATTCTAAAATTTCGAGATTGTTCGTGTTTAACTTAGAAGGCATTCTAAGTTCATTCCGATAGAGGATTTTACCGATTGAAGCTTCGAGAATTTGTTGCTTCGGTAATCAAGTGGAGAATGGTGTATGTGGATTCAGCAAGCAAGATTAAGACGTTTGAATTGATGATTTGATCAAAGTCTGTAAGTAGTGTCTTGTAACTATTCGTTTGACAGTGATTGATTTACCTAAACTTGGATTAATCTGGTAATTTTTACCCGAGTTTGGATTTTTTACATAAAAAATCGCGAGCATCTAATTTGTGTGATTGGTTTATTTTGTTGCTTGTGATTGATTGCTTAAATCAAATATTAAATCAACGGCTAACGTTATTCCCATTTCGCTGTACATAAAATAATTCATATATTATTTTTTCAATTGGTATTAGAACAGGCTCACTCTATTTTTTGATTAAAAAATTATAATATTTTTTAAGTAAAATTATAATATTTGTTTGTTAAAAAATTATAATAATTTTTTGATTTAAAATATTTTTGAGTGGGATCTTGATAGCTGTCAACCATGAACACCGAACATGAATAGTAGATTGCAGAGGGGTTTTGGCCAACCAAGTCTCAACACACGGGGATCATCTGTTTTTTGGGTAATAGATAAACATGTTATTTACAATTTTCATGAAGAGGCAAAAACTCAGTTCTCATTTTGAAATAGAGTTTTAACCTCTGCAATAGAGGCTGGTTGGAAATTGACACGTTTTGATAGAAAAATCATATTTTGATTTTTATAGGCTCAAATCAGTTCAAACTAATTTTATATGAAAAATAACACAAAAATCTATGTCTAGACATAAAACAAAACTTCAAGTGCTTTTTCTATAATTATTTATAATTTTTCAAATATGGATCCAATAAGTTAAAAATCTAAAAACCTAGAACTAGTTATTACTTAGCTTCCTAGCATGTTGCATGTTAAGTTTGAGTATATATTCTTTGCATGCATGGTATGTACACTTAAAAACCATAACTCTAGAACCTAAACATACAAATATTCTCATAGAAATGAACATGCCAACACAAAAACACTCCATTTACCCAAAATAGTCCCAGAATCTCAATTTTTACGCCTTTGATCTTATGTCTTGGTTCTTGATTTTGGTTTTATGTTTGAGAATGAGGAGAGGAGAGTTTGAGGGGAGTAAAATCAGAGGGTTTAGAGTTTTTCTTACTTTAGAAAGATTTGGTTATGATAGAAGGTGTTTGGGTTGTATACTAAAAATCATGAATTTTATTGATTTTTGTATTTAATTTTATTTTTAATAAAATTATTTTTTCTATTTTATGAAAATATTAATGAGCAATGAATGCAATATCATTTTTTTAATGTTATGCATAGATGTCATTTATTCTATACAGTATTTAATCTGGTGTATAGAGTACGATTTGTACACAGAATACTAAATTATAGGTTCTTGCAGAATATAAATTTTTGTTCACAGTTTAAATGGAATTGAACAAATCATCGGTACAACTGTACCACAGAGTTTTAGTAGGCCTGTCTTGGTTACGGGGAACAAATAATACCGTCGTCTATTGTTCCGACTCTATGTGCTAGTACACTTTGTGTGTATTGAATGGGACAACATTGGGGTAATTAATTTTATATTAACTATATAAAGTAATTTACACTACAAGATTATTATGAGTGCTTATACTCTTAATCTTGAAATAATTATTATTTGCGTATATTTAATATTCGTTGTTTTGATTTATTAAAATGTGCGATCTTTTATGGGTCAATAGTCCCGGTGAGTTGGATAGCGGTATTAATTATATGGTGAATATTAATTATTGACGAAATCCACGTTCCGATTGTTCGGAATTGACGGTCCCTCCTTAAGGAAGGTTATAAGTTTTGACTAGGGCAAACCCAATAGATTGATTTAATTATCCGGCAGTCAAATAAGTTAAGTAGAAGGGTTTAAGAAATTTTAAAGATACCGATTAAACTAAATTGTCAGTAATTAAATTTATTTGTCAGATATCGAAAATCTTAATGTGGAGAGATGAGTTAACATTTAATAACAGGAGCTCAATACAATTGGTCTTGAGATTATGGCTAGAAGTGCAGTTATAGTTCCTTAATAGTATGAACTATAATTTATTATTTTATAAAAATTACAGAAACCGTTGCAAGGTTTTCATAATTACAAAAATCGCTGAGAGATTTGCATATTTGTAGAAACCGCTGGAAAGGTATCTGGGTCACACTAGAAGTCTATGCCATAATTACTCTACTGCTCCCTACTGTAGCCTATAAATATGTGGGTACGCTGAATCATATTTTGTTGTTGTCTTTCAAGATTACGGATTAATCAGGTTCTACCAGTACAAGTTCTCAAAAGATCGTAACCCACACTACGTTCGAAAATCATATCGGGAATACAGTATAAGGTCTGCTCGGAGCTTCACTCGAAAAATTAAAGTTTGTAGTTGAAGAAACGACTGAAAGGTATTCATCTAAACTAATTGTGGTGGTACGGATTTTATTTTGATCGTTCGACATCAAAAAGTTTTAATCTGGAGCCTGTTTCAGCGGTTGTCCGTCTAGTTTCTTTTTAATTTAAAAAATCGTTTACAAATTAATGATCTTGACAGTTTGTCTCCAACAATTGGTATGAGAACTATTTTGATTATATTTACGGTTAATCGAGAGGCCGGATAAATTTAGAACTATGCTAACTTTGTTTTGCTAACATTCTAATTCCGATTTTATGATCATCATTATTTTCATGTTTAATTGAATGTGTGGATGATGATTATAATTTTTTTTAATCACGAGGGTTGATCGTGATAGTTTAAGTTTTTTAGTTCGAATGTGAGCCTTCGGGACATAGATTTTCGATGTAAAAACTTTTATTTATTTTTAAATATTATTTAAAATATTTAAGAATAAGTTTGAATGTCCAAGAACACGAAGAACTGGTAGTGGCATGAACGGCTGCACCGGCGATGGTTTCGGGTGGTTCGGGCCATGGATCGCTGTGGTTTTTCTATGATTTTTGTGACAATTTTTTTGGACAATATTTCTGTAGTTTTAGGCTTAAAAAATAGTAGTAAAACAGTTCCTAAAAATACGAAAAAATAGAAGAAAAATAGCCTGGCGGTAGTGCCTTGGGCAGCGGCGATTCGGGGCCATTTTTGATGATTTTTTTGAGTGTTTTCGAAACTGTTTTTGGGCAGGTTTTTAGGCATAAAATATCATTAAAATATACCTGAAGAATAGTCCAAAAATTGGAGAAAAACATGCACAAAAATAGGCGGCAAAAGGCGACGGCGTTAAGGTGTGGCGGCACTGAAGCTGTTTTGGGGGCCATTTTTAAGCTTTTTCGGAACAGTTTTTGAGGCGTTCTTCAGAGCAATATGTGGCTGTATATCAGTACCAAAAATAGCAGCAAATGAAAACCAAAAAGACCACAAAACAAATGGCAACAGGGGCGGCGGCGGCAGGACAGCAGTCCCTTTGGGAACTTTCAAAAGCCATTTTCTAAGCTATTTTTGTTCTAATTTTTTGACAAAAAAGTAGTATTTTTTGTAAGCTATTTTTCGAAAAAAATAGAAACAAAAATGGAGTTTGGGAATGACAGCAAAAGCTGCCAAAAGCGGCGGGAAAGAGTAGCACCGGCAATGCCAGCGAGTGGCCAGCGGTGGTGGCTTGGTTCGGAGCTTTTGACAGCTGTTTCTGATATATTTAGGACTCAGGCAGTGTTGTATTTGTATAACACTGATTTACAAAAAATTCTGATTGGATTTAGATGCCGATAAGCAACTTTCTGTAAGAATTGAAAGACTTGGAGCCTAACTGAGTGCAGAAAGCTGAAACTCATTCGAGTTTCAATTTGATCATAAAATCGGGACATATATATCTTGTATTTTTTATTTATATAAATTGCGTAGATGATATATATTTTTTTATATTTTCTGTTTAATTTAATTAATTTGATAAATTCGATTTTAATTAATATTTTGTAAAGTAAAATAAAATAAAGTTTTTTTTAATTAAAGTTTTTTAATTAAATAGAAAAATTCTAGGTATTTTATTTTTTATAAAATAACACGTTTAAGATGATTTTTTTTAATAAATCGGATATCTTGAAAAATCAAAAAAAATAAAATATTTGAATGCCTTTATTTAATACCTTAGCTGCAAAGCGAAGAAAAAACAGTACATTTATTGGTAATTTTATTTGTTACACATTAAAACATGAAAAGGATAGTTTGGCAAACCGGAATCTTTTGGATTGTATACACGGAAATATGTTTTGAATTCTTGCAGATTGTGTGATTTTCGAAATTAATAAATTTATTTTAATTAAATGAATTTTTATAACCCTCAAAAAGATTTTAAAAAACTAAGTGAGAGAGAAAATTTATTCATAGATAAATCCCGCGGTCTCCATCACCAGTTCGTAGGTAATGTAATTAATTCTACGTGTTGGCAGTAAGGCCTTCCTCCCGATCAGACAGAATTAATTGCGGTATCGCTGGTATGAACCTCTTTTAGGGATAATTTCTGGTAATTGTTAGTGTGGATCATTTCTCCATCTGAAGAGTTCATTGCGAAGAGATTAATTCGGGATTAGGTGGTGGTTAACACTTAACTGTAAATAATAGTATACTCTCCATCTGAGTCACTACTATTATTTACCAGACCGAAAATTATGTCAATTATTCAATTTTACTTGACATAGTCTGTTGCCTATTTAGTAAAATTAATAAGAATTGGCCTGCTTGGACAAACAATGGATAGAAGACATCTTTCTATTGAGGCATGCTATTCACAAGGTACCAAGCTGCTGATGAATTATTTTTTAATGGTATAAGAAACCAATTTAAAATAGAATTCAAAATTTTTACTCGTCATAAATAACGATTATTTTAATTATGTGATTCTCATGATTAAAATGGCTTTCAATCCACTCGCGATCATACTCAAAGAAAAAAAACTAATGGGTTCAAATTATGTAGATTGAAAAAGGAACTTGAATATTGTCTTAATTGTCGAGTACTATAAGTTTGTATTGTCTAAGATTTGTCCACCAGTGCCTGATGAGGGGGCAACCGAACAGAAAATCCAGGCTTATCAGAAGTGGCAGAAAAGTTGATCAGATGGCTCGCTATTACATTTTGGCTTCTATGTCAATTGTATTGCAGCATCAGCATCAGCATCAGTCTATACCCAGTGCCTATGACATGATTGTGAACTTTAAAAAAATATTTGGGAATCAAAATTGTGCTGCTAGGCAGGTGGTCATGAAATCTCTAATGAATACAAGCATGGCTGAAGGCACCCCAGTTAGGAACAATGTTCTGAAGATGATCAGTCTTTTAATGAACTGGAGATCCTAGGCGTTGAGATTGATGGGAAAACCCAGGTTGATATCATACTCTAGTCACTGCCTGATAGCTTTAAGTAGTTCTGCCTGAATTATTCCATGAATAAGCTCATCTTTCATTGGTAGAACTTCTTAAAGAATTTCAAACAGCCGAGGGTATTCTTAGGAAGCTAAGTACTGTGCATGTAGCTAAAAAAGGTTTTTCTCTAAGCCAAAAGATAAGAAGAAGAAAACGGTTCAGAAATAGGGAGACATAGGTCCCAAAGCAGCTAAGGGGCCAAAAACTGGTGTGAAGAAGTCAAGATGCAAGTGCTATCACTGTAACCAGTTTGGGTATTAGAAAAAATAATGTTCGATTTTTCTCAATAAGCAGAACAAACCAAGTAATTTCTGTTCACTAGTGGTTGAAACATGTTTAACGGTGCTAAGGAGCTTGTAAACATTAAGAGAGTTTTGAGATGTTTCGAACTTATTTCTGCATTAAAAGTAAACTTTCACAAAGATGGATTTGTGTTGTCAAAGTTATGGAGGATAGGGCTAATAAGGTGGCTTCCTCACTCCAGCGTAAGGTTGCTAAACTCCCTTTTAAATATTTAGGCCTCCCTTTTGGTGCTAATCCAAGGAGTTTCAAGACGTGGGAACCAATGATTGAATCTTTCAAGAAGAAGAGGAAAAGCTAGAAAAGGAATTTTCTATCTAGAGCTGGGAGAATTACCTTAATCAAAGCATATATGTCTAATCTACTAGTGTACCATCTCTCATTATTTCGTATTCCCTCCAAGGTAAGAGACTAATTCGGGATACTCTAGAAAAAATTCCTATGGGATGAGGAAGAACGTAAAAGGAAGCTACCTTTGATGGGGTGGGATAAAGTCACTATTAGTAAAGCCGACGGGAGACTGTAGATTACCCATTTGAGGAACAAGAATATTGCTCTCCTTGCAAAATGGTGGTAGAGGTTCGAGTACAAAAAAGGGGCTCTGTAGAGAAGAATTGTGTGCTCTAAATATAATAGGAATCTTCAATAATGGTTCCCATCCATAGACAGGTTGGATAAAGCCTATTCTATATGGAAAGATATAGTCAAGATTGGGGAGGAAAAGAACCTAGCTGGTGAATCCTTAAAGGCAAACCTATGGATTAAGGTTGGTAATGGAAGAAGAACAAAGTTTTGGAAGTAAAAATGGAGAAAGGATCAAATCCTATGTGAGTCCTATGAAAGATTATTCAATCTCTCAATCACAAAGGATTATACCATCAAGGATATGAGGAATCTAGTGGAACTTCACTCTTTTATGGACATTAATGGGAACATCTTTTTCAGGCATAAACTATTTTCATGGGAGGAGGATCAATGGGTGGGGATTATTACAGACTTGAAGGAACTAAGCTTGCAGGTTGATCTGGAAGACATGCTATGTTGAAAAGGGGAAGAAAGACATGCTCTTCTTAACCTAGTCTTGGAATAATGGAGAAAAATAGGGGTCATGGGGAGGACATCATCAACAATATATGGAAATAGGTTGCTCCACCCAATTGCCAATTTCTCTGCTAGTAAGCTATCCAAGGAAGACTTCCTACAAAAGATATCCTTATTGCACGGAGTATAATCCCAACCTCAACTAACCCAAACTGTGAGAATCCTCCATCGGAACGAACTTAAAATCCTCGAAGCTTTAACCGGCAGAATCCTCCATCGGAACGAACTTAAAATACCTTCTAAGTTAAACATGAACAATCTCAAAATTTTGAAACTCAAAATGAACTTCTAATTGTCTTTATAAGATCTGAATATTGAAGAACAGAAGTTGATTTTTGTGGCTGACCTTGGGTCTTATTTATAGGCTTGAAAGATCAGCAATCAGAGTTTTAATACAATTGAAACTGTCTAAGCCAGATTGTGTTATGCCAAAACTGCTTTTGGATTAACCTACTTCATTGGCTTGTACTCTTGGCTTGCATACTTGTATTTTGATCTTCTGAATTATTTGAAAGACTGGTTGGGGAATTCAAATGAATCTAGGACTTCTTAATAAATTAAAACTTACAACTCAATTAAATGACTCCTAGAAACCTAAATTAATTAGAAATTCTAAGATAAACCAACTACTACAATTTTAATCCACTTAGGAGTTTTACAATTTCACAAACACATAAATTGTCATACAAATAAAATACTTCAATTTATTTATTACAAATAAAATTTTTAACAATCTCCCCATTGGCAATTGCTAGTAAACACAAACTCCTAACTATATTAGATACCATATTCAAGCCAAAAATCTATATGCAATAAGGATTTAAGCAAACTTCAATACTTTTTGATCTTTATCTCCTTAAAAAAAAAAGACCACATCTCCAAAAAGATCAAGTAAATAGAAATAAAAAAATCATTAGCCAAGCATTCTATTTATAAATCAATTGATCAAATTATAGCCTCAAAGAAAAAAATATATCTCTCCATTTTTGTGTATGGCCTGGACGTGTTGTTAAGAAACACCACGAAAACTTTAAACAAGCAATCTCGTGAAACCATTTTTCTTAAAAAATAGTATTTATTAATTCCTCATTTTCTGTACAATATTATAATAAAATAAATCCTTTTGACATTCAAATCAAAAAATATATAAATCATTCAATTAAGATCAAAGTTTATTAATTTTTTAAAACAAAAAGGAACTTAAGATTAGTGTCACGAGGAAATTAAAAAAAAAAAAAAAAACTTAGGCAAGAGTTTGTACTGGATTTTTTCTTCAACATTCAGGTTCAATCCTTATGTGTGATCGATATTCATGAAACATATTTGAATATTTACACTTTTGAAGTCAAACCGAATAAGTTTTCAATCTATATCTGTTGAAGAAAGACAGAAGCTCCCCCTAAAAAACAAGTTCAATTTTTATTTTTTATTTTCTTTTTTTTCACTTTTATCGGCGGCCTTCGCACTAATGCGGAAAAAAAAAGAGCAAGACTCATATAAGTAGACATTTCCTCAAGCATTATATAATAATAGAATATACGGCAGATTCACACTAAAATGAACAAAAAAATAAGGTTCGTACAAGTAGTCATTTCCTTAAGCATTGTATTACACAAGAAAGTTCTACGTAAGAGGAGCAGTGGAGAGATAAATCTGATAAAGGTGATTGTAGATATCAACATCAACATAGAGATCCTATCACCATGTAGATATCAACATCAACATAGAGATCCTATCACCATGGTCAATCAAAATAAATTCTTTAAAAGATATTCAATAAGGTTTCATAAAAAAATTTGAATACAAGTTCAGAGATCATTTATTTGAAAAATGATCAAGTAGACTCAAAACTATAAATTTTTTAACTTCTTACCAACAAAATCCAATAAGACAATT
>JAULJZ010156032.1:0-28397 GCA_032270985.1 Heliamphora pulchella | reverse complement strand
TTAAACATTTTATTTTGATATAAGCATAAAGAATTTGTTAGAATAAGTATTAATTATAATTTTTTTTAGAGAGATAATAAGATAAAGTAGATTAATTGAGTTCTTGTTAAAATGAATAAAAGTATGAATATCGTACTAAAGTTTGTATTTTTTATTTTGTTTAGATTTAGAATTATTAAGCAAAATATACTTCCTTCTGCAAACGACACGTGAGTCTTCTTGGTTACTAGAGCTTTCGATTATCGATTTATAATGATTTTGATGTGCACCACAAGTATATTGTTGAAATGATTATGAAAATGTGATGTTATAAATGTGAGAATGATAGTATAAATAGCGTTCTTGCCGCTGGGGGACGATAAAGTATACTAGCGAGGTGATGTAATAAAGGCAGCGGGTCATGGCCAGATGACTAGAAAATGATCATTTTTCACTGCGGGATAACTCTCCGGATTACTGGCAGAACCGTTTATTTGGACATCATTCTAAAAATAGAAAGCGAATAATAATTCAGATATCTATATACTCACACTAGTTTTGCTAGTGGATATTGAACAATTTTAGGTGATACTTGAACGCATGGAGGAATCAGTAGCAGAAAAAATATAATTTAAATTATTCATAGCTTTATTTGTAATTGTTACATTTCAATTCTTGTATTTCGTCTTATTAAACACAGTTAGCCAACTCTGAAGATTTTTGAAATGAGATCGCTGGGAATGTTTAAGGGAAGTGATTTCTTTTCAATGAATGATATACTTTTGTTTCAAAATTAGAATTACTAGAATGAAATTGTATGAAAAATAAAGAAAGAAAGAGGTCTCGGGTGTATTTTTAACTTACTGGCCGATCACAAACGCCGTTCTTAGAAATGAGTCGTGACATTTGCCCTTAAATTGAATGTAGATGTCATCGTACCATTCAAAGCAAATATGTAAATAAATTTCTTAGAACAATTACGACATTAATAGAATTCATACAAAGTAACTCCCAACCCAATATTGTTCACCTTTTTGTTCCTCATAGCCATATAATTAATAATCGTGGACTATGGAGAAAAGGAAAGAGTTGTTTAACTAAGTTTTTATCAATCGAGAAAGCTATTTCTCTCGAAGAATTTTACCAAAATTTTTGATCGAATTTTAGTTTAAATATTTTTATACTTTGATTATGGCTAAAATGATTTTATATATTGTATTTTTTAATATATTTTATAATAAAATTATTTATTTTGTATTATTTATTAATTTTATTACTAACATAAAAAATTAAGTTAACTGAATATTTTTAATTACATAATTTGATTATTTTTGTTTATCATTATTTTTTGTAAAATTATATTACCATTTGTTTATATTTCAACAAATGTGATCTACTTATAAAGTTATTAATGTCTAATTAATTTAATATTTTATCAAAATAATTTGCTTAATAAATATTAATAAATAGTTTTTATCATAAAAATATAAAACAAAAGACCGAAATAATAAATTAATTGCATCCGAAGTAAAAAGTACTGAGAACATTCTCAATGTTAAAAACAGTTAGAACATTCTCAGTATCAACAACTGTGAGAACATTCTCACTAGTATGTGTGTGAGAACATTCTCACTGATTCAGTTTCTCAGATTTCGTCGTTTGTTTGCAAGACAATTCTCTGGTTCAATTTTTGTTGACTTGATTTTGTGTTTGTATGGACAATTATTAAGCCAAACGGTCTAGAATCATCTTCACGAAAGTATCGAATGAATACTCTCCAATAATTATCAAAGC
Organism: Heliamphora pulchella; assembly: GCA_032270985.1. Lineage (NCBI taxonomy): Eukaryota > Viridiplantae > Streptophyta > Magnoliopsida > Ericales > Sarraceniaceae > Heliamphora > Heliamphora pulchella. Next base: position 26,624 of record JAULJZ010156032.1, on the reverse strand, counting down.
GCAATTGTGTGTGCGTGCACTCCTGTTTTCGTTTCGATTTCTTTTGCGCTGTAAATCAATTTTTATTTTTCTCTACGAATGTTTGAACCATTACGCGTTAGTTCAAATTTTTTTAATTATTTATTTATCATACTACTATTCACATGAAAATCTCAATCCAAGATTATCCCACTTAAAAAAGTTCACTAAAGACAAAAAAAAATTCTTTTAAAAATATTAAAATGACTATTTTCTAAATTAAGTAACAAAATAAAAAAATTGAGAAATTTTTTCATATTTTGTATTAATTTTTTAATTTTTGGCAATATAAAAAAATTAATAAAAAAATAATAAAAAACTCAAAAACAAAAAGTCTAGCAGCTCTCAAATTTTTCGGTAAAAATTTTTGATAAAAACCTTCGAAAAGGCTGGCAGCTCTCTTTCCCAATTGTTGCAAAAGAAAACTATCGATAGAAATCCGGACAAAAGGTTGGTGTGTTTTTACTTGTTTATTTATTAATTTTTTTGGCTTGCTGCCTAAGGTTCGATTGATAACTAATTTAAATGTTAATTTTTATTTTATTTTATTATATTTTTAGTTAAAAAATAAAATTTAGTTTAAAGTAGGTTGTTTGGCAACTTAACTTTTAAACTAGTTTTTTTTTTAAGTTGATTGTTTGAATAAAAAGTTAATTTTTTTTTACTTTTTATTCAAATTGAATAATTTTACCATTCTATATATTTGATATTAATAATTATATATTATTGGTAGTGATAGTAAATAAATTATGTATGAGGGATATTATTGTATTTTAAAAATAGTTAGAATTTAAATAGAATATTATAGTTTAATTTTGGATTTTGACTTTTTAGCTTTTTTATTTTTTTGCCAAACGGATGATGTTAATTTTTTTACATTTATAGCCAAAAAACTAAAAAATTAAAATTGTCAAACGGGCCTTAAGAATCCAATACAAACAAACAATCTTTCAAAACAAACCTGGCTCATATGCTCATAGAGCTGTACGTGGAACAATAATACAATGATATGATGTTTTAGTGATTATATTTGAATATTATATGATATAATATTTTATGTATTTGTGCTTAAAATAAATAGTGAGTTCACATTAGCAAATTATAAGATATTTTTGAAATATTATGTAAGCGATGTCACATAGTACTTCCGATAAATAAATAATTGCAACCCACACTATGTGATTTACTGCTCATCTTTCAACTATTTAAAAAAGATAAATCATGGTGTATTTATCTTAAAATTTGTCGTTACAATATTTAATCGGAATACTACATAAAATTGTTACATGATACTCCGTAATCATGTTTGGTGTTGAGCCTATATGGTGACACAAACACCACTTATAAATATGATAACTAAATTTAATTACTGTAGCATTAGTCTACATTTACTGCTCAAAGGCGACATAAATTAGATATTGGCCATCCATTCTAATGCAAATGAATTGTTAGAATTTAATTTTTATAATTAATCTGCAATTAAAAGTATTAGTGATGATAAAAAGAACAATCGCAAGTTGATGAGAAACCCCAAAACTATTATTTAAAAAAAAAAACTAAAAAAGACTAAAACTAAAACTAAAACTATTTTGAACGTACCGGAACAGGGAGATCTGGACAAGGGTACCGGGCCACCACATGTGTGCCGGCTCCACTACGTATTTCCTTACGAGCCCAGCCCAACCGTATCCCAATACCTGCTCCAACGACACATCATGCCCATGTCAGCGTTATTTCCTCAATAATCATGACAAACAAGTCAACAACGGGTTGTTTGGTTATGCTTTTTTTTGGTCAGTTTTAAATTTTTCTTCAACTAGTTTTAACAATAAATTATAATTATTTTTAAATATTTAGAACTTCTGCTATAAATTATTATTATTATTTTTAATTTAAGTTACAAATTAATATATTTATCAAATATTTATAATTTTTACTATAAATTATAATTTATAAATTATTAATTTTAAAAAAGCCAAACACACAAAATCATGGATATGAAATAGCCTAGCTAGATAGGAAAATAGGAATGCTGGATCCATAGTACTTATTTAAAAAATTGCGTATACTTTAAAGGAAAATACTAGTTACTATCCGGATAATAAATATATAATGTATAGATATTTATATAAAATATATTGACATATGTGAAATTAGTAGGTCTCATCTCTAAAAGTATATTAATATTGAAAAAAAATTATTCTTATTATTTTATTAACCACTGTCTATTGGACGGTGATTAGCATGATCCTATTTTAAAATAGAAAAATACTAAACATGCCTTGAATGGGAGATAATTAATCTCAATAAATGAATAAAAAGTACTTAAATATGCGTGAAAAATATATAAATGTATGCAAAGTGGCTTGAAAATTTGTTAATGTGCATTGGGATCTTAATTTATGAGTACTTTTATGGGTAATTTTTATTTAAGCATGTAACTTATTTAATAGCAAGAATTGTTCATTGTTTTATAACTAAAGTCACCTCGTGTCCTGATAGCATTCATACAGATTCTCTGTATTTAAGAGAGAACCCCAAATAATCATATTTTCCTTTGATGCCGTGGGTCATTTTATTTTTCATGTTCAAATAGCATTTATATGAATCAACTGTATTTAAGAGTGAATTTCATATAATCATATGAATCCTCTATATTCAAAACTAAATCTGAATAAAAGTTCACATAACTATATGAATATTCTGTATTTAAGAGTAAATCCGAGTGAATTTCACAGAATTATATGACTCTTAAAAACATCGAGGTGCATGTCATCTAAGTATGAAACAAATGAATAATTGCTCCATAAATGGATTAATTCTTCTCCTAGTATTCCTTGTCATTCTTAGCCTAGCTAGGTGAGAGGCTCCTTTTCCTTCTTGTATTAGCTCTACTCTATTAGCTATCCGTGCCTTTACTCTATTAACAACCTATCTTGGCAACTTTAATTTCTTTTTTCCTTTTTAAAGACCGATTGTTATAATAGGAAAATTCTAATTACCAGTGATTGATTATTTACTAAAATTTATTAGTATCTGTAAATTGTATTAACATTGTTGTAATTTTGATTTTATTTCTTGTATTAATCAGCAAGATGCATTTTAATGTACATTAAGTTGTAGATATGCAAGAATTTCAAAACATTAAATTTTCAAACGTAAGAATTTTAAAATATTTCAAGACGACAATTTTTATATATTTTAAAATATATAAAAATTATAAAAAATAGACAATTCGTGCTAATGGAAAACATTAGAGCTCAAGCACAAACATGGAATGCTGGACCTCTTTCAACCCCGTTTGGAATAGTTTATTTGTTAATTTTATTTTAATTGTTATTTCTAGTAAATATTTTTTATAATTATTTATTCAAATTATAATACTTTTTTTTTTAATTTTTTTCATTGAAACGAGAGTAAAATAAATTGACCAAAATATAACAAAGAAAAAAAACCTAGATTTTATGTTTCATACTGGTTTTTGTTTTGGGTTAATTATACTTACCTCAGGTTTAAACTTATTACAGGGACCTCCCATGTAGTCTCTGAAATTACACTAATTTTTTTTAAAATTTAATTTTTAACATCAATTACACCCAACAATTAAAATTTTCGTTGAAATTTAGCTCCTCCCACTCCGAAACCACATTTCCCAACCCAAGAATGCAAGAATTTAACTCGCTTCCTTAATTCTTTCCGTTTATGGTTTAAACAAAGTCAAGCTCACGCCTGTACTTTCCTCCTCTAATTTCTCATCAACCAAACAGAAGACCCAAGCAAAAGAAAAGAAGAGCAGAAACCTGGGTGGTGATGATAAGAAGCCAACTAGCGAAGAAGGAGATATTCCTGCCATAGAAAGCCTTTACAATGTTGACGATCCCAACCGCATAAGCCGACCCATTCCCAAATGCGCTCCCCGCGTTGGCGAATATGGATATGAGGACGTGCTCCTCCATGTTGAACGGACCCGGGTTGAGAGAGAAGTCTCGGGTCCCGAAACCCGGGAGGCGGAACTTGGTGGAGGGGAGGACGGCGGCCAGGAACCGTCCGATGGGGAGGGTAGCCACCTGGACGGTGATCTGGGTGATGATGAGTGGTTCCTTGCGGTAGGAAAAGAACTGGTTGAGGAATGAGAGAAGCACGCAGGAGAGTAGACCCAGGACCCACATTCGGAAAGTCCAAACCGGGAGAGATGGGTCGTCGAAGTTGGACACCGTCAGCCGGACCTTCTCAATCGGAGACAGTTCGTCGTCGGCGTCGTGGATACCGTTGGGATATGATGATTCGTTCTTGTTGACTGCTAATTCCTCTATTTCCAGAGTTCCCATGGAGAGAGAATGGCTATGGGGTTATGGGACTATGGGAGGGAGTGGGTGCAGGTTCTGAAGGAGAGAGAGAGAGAGAGGAGATTATCCGTCAACTTTTACGTTCATCTTCATTACTGCCTCTATCTAAACACTTCCCACATATAGAGAGAGCGATAGATAAATTAAGCCTATATTTGGCTTAATTTTTTTTAAAAGTTTTTTTTTCTTAAAAATTTTTAAAAAAGTTCACTTGTTTGATTTTAATTAATTTTTTTTATATTTTTTATATTTATTTTTTTATAAAAAAACCAAAAAATCAAAAAACCTTAAAAAAAAAAAATAATCTAAACACAAGCTGATGGAGAGAGAGAGAGAGAGAGAGGCCTATGTTCTCTGTTTTAAAAAAGGGATGCTGTCGGTTTCGATGCATGAAAACAAATTTGTTCACAAACAAAAAATTGAGTAATTATTCGGTACCATGTTGTATTATTTATGTGTCTTTTTTTTTATATATATAATTAAATGTTTAAATTGACTTGGATGCACTTCAACTAATTATAGAGTTCTACATTTAATAACCGCGTAAATTTTCAGTGACCCCAAGTGATGCCGTGCTTTTATTTAATTATATAATAAAAAATATAAATAAAATAATATGTGCTCATCATTATTGAATATAGGAAAACAAGAATAACTTAATTGATAGACCAAAACAGTCTTGTTGGGCTAATTGAGTTCACTTTGATAATTCAAGTCATTTATTTTATTGTTATTAGTGTTTAAATTATTTATGCAAAAAATTAAATAGATCGAATATTATTAAGTATATAAAACATATTTTTCTTAAAAAAATAAATAGTATTTTTGATTAGATATCGTTAAGTGTCTGAATAAATTATATTTATGTTACAAAAATTAATGGTGCTATTCAGACACCATTCATTTTTTTTTTAACAAAAATACAATTTTTTCATATATTTAATAATATTTGACTAGTTTAAATTTTTTTACATAAATAATTTACACACTAAAAATAATAAAATAAACAACTCCGAATCATTAAAATAAATCTATTTTAGACCAAAAAAATAAATGAACTGGATCTATCCAATCCATCAAAAGACTAAAAAGAGACCCAATCCATTTCAATTATAGAAAGTATAACATTGTCCACCCAGTACTTCAAAATTACTTCATAATTTGTCATAAAACAGTAGATTATTCATCCACCGTATCGTACAAGTGAACAAACAGCACTAATAAATTATGAGTTATTATTTAAGAATTTCCTGGTATTATATAATTATGCACTATAAATTATGGGTGACTATTTAATAATTTCCCAGTATCATGTGATTATGCACTATAAATTATGGGTGACTATTTAATAATTTCCAAGTGTTATTGATTATGCACTATAAATTATGGGTGATTATTTAATAATTTTCTGGTTTTATATGATTATTTCCATGTTATTTTTATTTAATAACGAAGTAAAAAATTATCAAATGTAGTAAAAACTATTTTAAATAATGAGATATTAATTTATTTTATTAATTAAATAAAGATATCAACAATTTGCTTGACACATTATGATTCTTTTTAGGATTTTCTTGAGGGGAGTACTATATCTAAAAATCATAAAAGAATTAATTCTATATCTCTTTTTTTATGAAATCCAGATTTTATTACCTTGTTATCTTATTTATCTTTTAGCCACATTTGGTTATTCTTCAATAAAATAGAAATAATTGTTGCTCTTTTATAAATATCATTAAGTGTAATTATTAAGAAATTTCTTAGTTTAAAATGGAGGAATTTAGTTTTAAAACTGAGAAAAAAGTTTCTTAGTTTTGATAATGAGAAATTTAAATTGAGAAAAATTTTATTTTTTTAAAAATAAAAGAAAACATAGAAGTTTCTTAATTTTTTTGGATTGAGAATTTCTCAGTTTCAAAAAAATAAGAAATTTATCAATTTTTTAAGTTATATTATTTTTATATAATTTTTTATTCAATATGGATCTTGTTGATATGCCTAATGACTAGATTTTAAAAATATTAATTTTATTTTATATATATATATATACTAAAAAGTTATAGAATTTTAAGATTTACAACCAATAATTTTAAAAAATAAAACCATATCCATAAATAAGGGTAAATCTATTATAATCAATATTTAGATTTAAAAATGAAACTCCATGTTCAAAAATCTTAGTAATGAGACCAACACTTATAAATTTTTTTTAAAAATAGAACTAATAATTAATTATTTTTTTTATTATATGTATATATTTAATTCCACACAGGTGCGCAGAAATCAGGGCAAGAAATCCTGACATTACCAAAGTAAAGTGGACTGATAAGAGCACTATTAAATTAGGTGTGCCCCAAATCACCTAGACATGCTATTGGTGGTGTTTAGAATTATTGAAATTAATAATTTATAAATTATAGTAAAAATTTTAAGTGTATGATAACAATTATAATTTGTAATTGAAATAAAAAATATATAATTATAATTTGTAACAGAGTTGTAAGTGTGTAAAATAAATTATAAATTATAACTAAAATTAATAGTAAAAAACTAAAAACTAGTAGCACTAGCTTTACCAAACACCCTATTTACAAAAATATCACTACTTAATTTTTCAATTTGTAAAATTTAAAATCTTATACCTTTTGAGATACATATTTATTTAAAACTTCTAATATTTTTAAAATCATCTTGTCGATGTCTATCAAATACATTGCCTTCATATAGTGAAATTTCATTATGAATAGTAAAACATCATCGTTATTTTCAAATTCCAAAAATTGAAAACTAAAATTTGCAAAATTGAGAATTTACTTTTCAATTAAGGCCTAAAGTAAAATCAAATATGAGGTTAGCGATTGCAAAATTCAAGGAAAATTCTTTCTTAGCTTTAATTTTTTTTACAATATTATTCTCTCTATATTATTCAAATAATCTATTACAACAGTCAAAGAGTCATTAATTTGCTTCCAAGATATAAAATTTAATATCTAAATGATCACAATAGAAACTTATAACCTATTTTTTTTAAATAATTGGTAAAACCTTCCTCACATAAGTCTCGTGTATGTAAAAATCTAACCCAAGATTTTATAATATTTAGTCTTAAATAAAATGAGCACTCATTTACGACATATTTCTTAATTTTAAAAGTTTTTCAAACAGTTGAGAACTTTTTTACTATTATGTATAATGCAATATTTTATATATCTTCATCTTGATGCAGTTTTTTTCCCCTTATAGATGGCATAGGAAATTTCACATTTATGTACACTCATGTATTAAAAAAAAAGTCTTAATATAGGTTCGGAAAAGGGCAAGAAGAGTTACTAATCTAAACGAGAGGTAGAAGAAGTTTATTCCTAGCCCCTTACTCTATTTAGGGGGCTTGGAACAAAAACATCATTAAATCAATATTTTTTATTATTTGAAAAATTAAAAATGTTTGAAAATTAAATTTTATAAAATTTTTAAAATATGAGAAATTTCTCAATTTTATCTTAATGCATAGTATAAAAACTTTCTATATATATATATATATATTAAAATTTTGTTGTTATTGGTTTGTGGTAAAATGAACACTTATGTATAAAAAATCCATCAGTGCAGTAAATTTTAAATGTATTGAATAATTTATCATATCTTGACGCATAGTATTAGAAAATTTTCATGTATAATTTTTTTTGTCATTTTTCTTCATATATGTTCGTAGGCACTATAATGCAATACTGTATTGATATTTTGATGCAGGGTTTGAAAAATTTCTCATATTTTAATATATAGCTTGAAAACCTTTGTAAGTAAGAGCAGTTATGCATTAAAAACTCGATTGCACGAAAAAAATTTTATGATTTGAAAAAAAAAATTGAGAAGTGAAGGGACGGAAGAACAAATAAGTGGAAGATAGTGTGAGAAAATGTAATTAAATATTTATATTTGCTTTTGCATAAAAAAATAAAAAGAAAGAAAGAAAGAAGGCCCACCCTTAAAATCCTCCTAAACAACAATAGGACGATGTACCTAGCTAACGAGAAAAAATAAGTGGAAGATAGTGTGAGAAAATGTAATTAAATATTTATATTTGCTTTTGCATAAAAAAATAAAAAGAAAGAAAGAAAGAAGGCCCACCCTTAAAATCCTCCTAAACAACAATAGGACGATGTACCTAGCTAACGAGAAATATTAAGATACTATAGTAAATTAAAAAATAGAAAATACAGAAAAATGAGTTATAAGTTGTTTTATTATTATTTTTTTAAAGTCTTACTTTAAGCTAAAAAAGTAAGGCTGTTGAGTGGCTTATTTATAAGGTTTATTGGTAAATCATGAACTTGACTTATTGCTTTTTAAAATAACAAGTTAATTTATAAATTGTTTTAACCAAACGAGTTCTTATTATCTAGAAATTTATTTATTTATTTATTTTTAAATATATTGATCTTGTTTGATAGTTCTTAACAAAAAAATTTTAAAACTATAAACTTTATAAAAATTAAATAAATATGTATAATTATAGTTATAATATTTTAAAGTTTAAAATACAAAGTAACCATTAATATCATGTCATTCAACTATATTCATATATTCATTCATTAAATTATATTCATACAAAAGTAGCCATTAATTTGTGTCATTCAACTACCCATTCATTCATTCATTCATTCATTCATGTGAATTTACGATTCATTAAAGTCATTTTCTACTATATTTATACATTCCACTATATTCAGACATCCATTCATGTAAATTAGATACATCACTTAACCATTTGTCCTAAACATAACTTAATTAAGTTAAGCATTTATTGGTACATCAATTTAATGCCAATATCAGTCTTCAATTCAACCACTTCGGTGAACAATTAGGTGCATGTAGCTTGAAAATTGTAATTTACTTTTTAATTTATAATCAAAGGGATGCGCATTGCTAAGAGCCAAAGATAGAAAAAAAAATAATAATAATAAAAATTCAAACCAGTGTGGGCATAGCATTTTACTCTTAACCTTTGATTCTAAATTATTAACTACGATTTTGCAGCTCAAATCTATAAAGTTGAAACTGTAACAAATATTTGTAACTTGTATTTTAAGTTATAATTATATTTTTTTATAATTTATAAATTTATAATTTTAACTACCCTCAATACCCTTGTTTAACAAATGAGCGACGATTTGGCACTGCCACTCCACCATGCCCATACCTATTAGCGTTGTCTTCCTTTGCATGTTACCTTGCTCTACTGCGAGCGACCTTTTGATATTGTCGTTATTGCACCAAAATTATTTAATTAAAACCTGATTAGACTACTATTCAATAGAAGAGTGGTTAAAATTAGGTATCATTTTAACAAGGACAAATAAGCTGAGTCGGAGTTCTTTACAATTAAAAGATCTGATCCAATTATTAATCAAAAAAATTTTGTGTTGATTGATATGGAGAAATTATTATAGGATTTTGAATTCACCTAGCCAAATAGTTCAAACCCGTTAAGATTTAGTAGCATTCTCACAATTCAACATAAACTCGTTCTAGATATAACCCCGTATCGAGTTATCAAAAAAAGTATTTAATTGAAAATCTGACATAATCTATCTTTTTATTAAGATTCTTTCTTAAGTTTGTTTGATTTGAAATCCAAGAAAATAGTTGAGCTCACCCATCATACTCATTTCAAATTCTCCTTGCATGTACTTAACAAAGTTCTTACAAATGGTCTCGTTAGTTGAACCAAATATAATGTCATTCACATAAATTTGTACAACTAGCTTGTCTTTTTTTTTAGACTTGATAAAAAGAATTTTATCAATTTTTTCAATTGAAAACTCATTTTCAATCAAGAATTTGTTAAGTCTTTTCATACTAAGCTCTTTGTGCTTACTTCAAATCATAGAAAGTCTTGGTGAGTTTGAAAACGTGATTTGAAAAAATTGAATTTTCAAAATCAATAGGTTGTTTTACAAAGACATCCTCATAAATAAAACCATTTAGAAAGATAATTTTGGCATCTATTTGATGAAGTTTGAAATCTTTAAAGTATACAAAAGTAAGCAACATCCTGATGGCTTCAAGTCTAGCCACGTGTAAAACTCTCATCAAAATCAATGTCTTCTTCTTGATTAGAACCTTAGGCTGCCAATCGAGTTTTGTTCCTAAAAACTATCCCATTCTAATCTATTTGATTTCTAAAAATGTATTTTGTACCAATAATGGAGTAATCCTTAAGTCTTGGGAATAAAGTTTAAACTTTATTTTTTCCAAATTAGTTTAACTCTTCTTGTATAGCCAAGAGTAAAAAATTATCGTTTTCAGTTTTTTCAAAATATTTTAGTTTAGTCTGAAAAAGGAATGCTAAATTACCACAAATATTATGTAGAGAGGATCTAGTCTTTATATCTTAAACTGGCTCACCAATGATCAAGTTTTTCGGATAACCATGAGCATACCTACATTCTTTGGGAAGATCAGAATTTCTCTGGTTTGAAGGTCCTACAGCCTATTATTCTGCATTTTGTTGCTCATTTGTGACTTTCTCTTGATTTGGCTCTTCTTGGTTCTTGATGAAGATATCCTCAAAACCTTTTTCTATATCAACAATATTATCTTCACAAAAATCTTTAGAAGAGTCGAGATTGGCCTCATAAAAAATAATATGTATAGACTTTTCAACAACTAAGGTTCTTTTGTTGAAAACTCTATAGACTTTCCTAAATATAGAATAACTTAAGAATATACCCTAATCAGATTTTGTATTGAACTTACCCAAAAGTTTTTTATTGTTATTTAAAACAAAATATTTACAATCAAAAGCACGAAAATAACTGATGTTAGGTTTTCTTCTATTCCACAATTGATATGGAGTTTTCTTAAGTAAAGCTCGAGTTATGGCTCGAATCACAATGTAACAAGCTGTGTTGACAGCCTCGATCCAGAAGTACCTTGGTAGGTTATTTTCACATAGTATGGTTCTACTCATCTCTTCTAGAGTCCTATTATTCCTCTCAACAATATCATTTTGTTGAGGAGTTCTAGGAATAGAAAAGTTATGGTCTCTACCACTTTTATCACAAAATTTTTAAAAATTTTTATTTTTAAATTTTCTACTATGATCACTTTTAATACTTGTAATTTGAAAACTTTTTTTATTTTGAATCCTCCGAAATAGTTTTGAAAAAGCAGTAAATGTTTCATCCTTATGAGTTAGGAATAATACCCAAGTGTATCTAGAGAAATTATCAAGTACAACAAATGCATATCTCTTGCTTCCAAGATTAAGAGTCCTTGTTTGACCAAATAAGCTCATGTGCAACAGTTGTAATGACTTAAAGGTTGAAATTACCATTTTTGATTGAAAAGAACTTCTCACTTGTTTGACTTGTTGACATGCATCACATATTTTATCATTTTCAAATTTGAGTTGAGGCAAATCAACCACCAACTCATTTTTCAAAAATTTTGAAATCAAATTTATGTGATCATGTTCATGTCTGCTATTCCATGACCAATTGTTATCACCCAAGGCAGCTAAACATTTTGTCTCATTTTTAGATAGGTCATTAAGATGGAAAGTGTAAGTATTTTCATGCCTCTGATTTTAAAAAATAACCTTGTTGTCGGTTGCATTTTCAATGATGCACTTAGTATGTTTAGAGATAACTTTGTGGCATTTGTCACAAAACTGACTGATGCTTACCAGGTTATGTTTCAAACCATCAACAAGTAAAATATTTTCAATAGAAGAAAAATTTTTTTACCAATACTACCAACTCTTATGATTTTACCTTTACTATTATCTCTAAATATCACAAATTCACCATTTTTAGGCATGAGAGAGACAAACATTGACTTGTCACATGTTATGTGTCTTGAACAAGCACTATTAAGGTACTATATCTCTTATTTAAATGAGGATTTGAGACACCTGCAAACAAGATCAAGTTTTAATTTTTGGTATCCAAATTTTTTTGGACCTATTGGAGTTAGTTCCATGTGGGCAGGGGTGTAATTTTAGTCTGGCTCGATCGTAACTCGAGCGGGCTAAGCCTAGCTCAAGCCCATCAGGCTCCCGTCAAAAGTTCAGGCCAGATCGAACTGGGCTTTTTGGGGGAGCGGTAGGGCAGGCCCAAGGGTAGTGGGCTCGGGCTTAGTACTCTGGATCGAGCCTCGAGCTCGGGCCACGAGCTGGGGCTTTTGCGGGTTTTTCTTTTTTTTTTTTGTTCTTTTTTTTAAAATTTTTTTTGAGTTATTATATAAGAGTATTAAACTATAAATTATGAATTTTAGACTTCATAATTTAATATAAGTTTATCTATTAGTTTATTATCTTATTATAAGTTTATAGTTTATTATAAATTTATAACTTTATTAGTTTATTAGTTTGTTAATTAATTAATTAGTGTAATATTAGTTTATTAGTAGTTTATTAGTTTATAAGTTTACAGTTTATAATTATTTTATTAGTTTATTATAAGTTTAAAGTTTATAAATTATTAAATTTATAGTTTAGTACTTATTATAAGTTTATTAGTTTATTAGTTTATAAGTTTACAATTTATTATTAGTTATTAGTTTATTATATAAGTTTATACTTTATTTGTTTATTATTTTATTCTAAGATTATATTTTATTAGTTTATAAGTTTATAGCCGATATTATTATAACTTTATTAGTTTATTATTAGTTTATTAGCAAATACAATAAGCTTGAACACATTAAATAATTAAATGCAATATAAATTTTATTATTCAAAACTCAAATTTTACCAATTACATAAACATTATATTTTACATTTTACAAGTGTATTCTACTACTTTAGAGTTTATTAATTAGTTAAGTTTATAGTTTATTAGTTTGTAAGTTTATAGTTTATAAATTTATTAGTGTATTATTTTATAAGTTTATAGTTTAATAGAAGTTTATTAATTTATTACAAATTAATAGTTTATTAGTTTATAAATTTATAGTTTATTATAAGTTTATAGTTTACTTATTATATAATAATATTTGGGCCAAACAGGCCTGGCCTCGAGCCTCAGGATGAATTGGCTCACGGGCTCAAGAAGGGTGTCCTAGGCCCGCAAGTATACTTCTTGAGCTCAAGATTTTTTTGGATCAGATTGGGGCCGCACAGTAACGGGCCTCGGGTTGCCCACGAGTCACGGGCCAAATTTACACCCCGACATGTGGGTGTGTTTTCTTTGGAACCTAAATCCTTTTAGCAAGTAAAGCATGCATTTTTCTGTGTGGTAAGTGTGTGACAATGTGTCCATATTCATAACAATGAAACAAGTAGCATGAGGATGATTTAATGATACTTTAACAAAAATATTATCCAAAAACTTTTGGTTTCTCTTTGATTGGTAGCCTATACCAGCTCTATTAAAAATATATTTTTACATACCTAACAATTTGTTTAAGTCAGCATTTTTTGAGAAAACTTATTCACAATGTTAGTGAGATATTCTACCTTATCATTTAAAACTTTATTTTCATTATTTAATGACGCGATTTGATTACACGGAAAATATTTTTTTTCTTTTAAAGATTCAATTTCAGTTGATAAGGAAAGAACTATTTTCTTAAGAATAACGTTTTTAACATCCATTTTTCGTAGTTACTTCATGTATATCTTTAAATATAAGTTGTAATTCTTCTGAAAAAAAAAGAATCATCAATTACCTCATTGTCTTCCTTAGCCATGAGGTATAGATTTGTAATTTCATTATCTTCTTTTTCATCCTCAGAACTGCTATCATCGCTTTCACCCGAGTAGCCAGCATTGCTTTTTTAAACCCTTTTTTGTAGTGCTTTTTGAGTTAGGGGTAGTCGACCTTCATATGACCAGACTTTTTACATTTGAAGCAGCTGATTTCATCTTTTTCGTGGTTGGTGTCACATTTGAATTTACTGGTTTGACCTTTGAATTTATTAGATTCACCTTTATACCCATCTTTATTGAAAAATTTTCTTCCTCCTTGTTTCTTATTTCTAAGAAACCTTTTGAAGTTTTTTGTGATGAGAGCAAGGTCTTCATTTTCATCACTAGATAATTCTTCATCAAATTCTTTCTCGGGGATAGAAGACTTGAAAGCAATTTCTTTCTTCTTTTTGTTGTCTTCTTCATCATCCATCTTGATATTTATCTTATGAGTCATGAGTGACCCAAAAAGCTCCTCCAAACTAAGAGTGGTGAGATCCTTAGCCTCTTGAATGGCTATCACATTAGCTTCCCAACTCTTAGATATGTACTTGAGAATTTTTTTCACCATTTCTACATTAGTGTACACCTTACCAAGAGATTTTAGTCTATTAATAATATTAGTGAATCTAGTAAATATTTCAAATATAGATTCATCATGCTTCATTTTAAAAAGCTCATAATTGTGGACAAGCAAGCTAATCTTAGATTCCTTGACTTGGTTGGTTCCCTCATAAGTAACTTCAAGTTTATCCCCTATCTCCTTAGCTGTGTCACAGGTGGAGATCTTATTGAACTCATTAAAGTCAAAAGAGCAATTTAGCAAGTTCATGGCCTTGGCATTTTTTTGTATCTATCTAATGTTAGTCTCAGTCCATTCATTTTCAAGCTTAGGGATGCTTACTCTTTCTACCACAGTGGTAGGCCCTCTAGGTCCATTTATGATGACCCTCCATAAGTCATAGTCAACAATCTGAATGTAAATTCTTATATTGGCATTCTAATAATTATAACTTGTTTCACTGAACAAGGGAGGTCTATTGGTGGACTGGCCTTCAGGTTGAACTGGTCCAATACTGGTTGCCATGGATCCGCTTTGACTGTTAAGTTACTAAATAAGAGATCAAGCTCTGATACCAACTGTTAGTCCTAGGTAATCCAAGATGGGGATGAATTGGGTCTTAAACCAATAATAATAATTTTAAAAACCTTTTTAAAAATATTTTAATTTCACAAAATAAATATAGCAGAGATATAATCAACATAGAAATTAAAGATGTAAGAGAGAGAAATAGAACTAGACACCAGGATTTATAGTGGTTTGACTTTTTTCAAGTCTACGTCTACTCTCCGAGACTCTCCTTGAAAATTTTCACTAATACTGAATATTTCACAGGTGTATTCAAAAAGCCTTTACAGCATGAAGAGATTTCTATAAACACTCTCCTATTTTTTTAAACTCCCTTAAACTCTTCTTTAAGAAGTTCAACTCGTGCTCTTAAAGGATTACAAAGGTGACTCACCTTTGTCAATAAATGAGAATGAATCAAAGATTCACAAGAACTCACTCTTTATAATGATTTGCTAATAAATGTACAAGGAAGAGTGAGTATTTGGCTGGAGGAGTAAATATAGTAGTAAATGCTTCTATGAAAAATAATAGCTTTCAACGCAATCAATAAAACAGTAATCCAGAAGTTAAAAGCTTTGAAATTTACTCCTTATACAGCCCACTAAAGTAAATGACCGTTGGTGGTTGGTGGTTGGTGGAGGCAATTAATACTTCTGAAAATATTACTGTTTGAACCAGCACACTTTTGAAATCCGTCACAGGTGTCGACATAAATCCCTTTGGTGTCGACACAAACTAGCCGTGGCCTTGGTTCTTAGGCAAACATGTCAACTCAATGCATCATTGGTGTCGACCTGATTTTTTCATTTTTCTCACCCGCACTAAGGTGTCGACTCATGGTATGTTTGGTGTTGACCCTTTCATTACTTTAGTTTTTCAGCTGGGACCTTAGTGTCGTCTCATATCAGAGTTCTTGTCGACTCAAGACTTTTTGATCTGCTTATGGTGTCAACTCAAGTCTTCGTAGGTGTCGACTCAGATGAGAGATTTTAGCTATTGCAAATTTGGTGTCGAATCTTCTTTACTTTGGTGTCGAAACTTCTTTGCTTTGGTGTTGATCCTGCCAATCAGACTTGGTTACTGAAAAAATGGTGTCGACACTGATCACTTTGGTGTCGACCTAGGTAGTCTGACTTTGGCTACTGAAATTTTATTGTCAACACTTGTCTTCTTTGGTGTCAACCCAAACTACTAGTTTTTGGAGTGTGCCTTTGTGTCCATTCATTTGTTCTTCGGTGTCGACACATTTGAGTCAGTATCCGAGAGAAGACTTGAAGTCTTGGTGTCGACTCATTTTTTCATTGGTGTCAACACTAGAACCCGAAGACCAAAGGATCACTTGGTGTTGACACAAGTTGAATCTTGTCAAGGTGCTGAAGTGTCGACTCTTGCGTGCATTAGTGTCGACTCATCTAGCTCATCTGGCCGTGACTTGGTGTCAACGTAGGTTGTAACTGGTGTCGACTCAACTTGAATCCTAGTCTAATACTGGAGGTATCGACATAATAGATCATTGGTGTCGACACACTTGAGTTCCTGAAACGTCTCAAGCAAAACTGTTAAGATGTCGACCCTAAACTTCAATGGTGTCGACACACTTGAGTTTATTAAGCGTTCTTTACTTGTAGGTGTCGACCCCAAAGCCAATTGGTGTCAATATAAAACGTTATGTGCAAGAACACTAAGTATCAATCCATTTAGCGCAATGTGTTAGCATAAATGGCATAAGATGTTGACTCATTTAGCATGTAGTATTGACACTACCTTTTGAAAAATAACTAAATATAATTTTTTTAAATCAATTAATTAGAAAATGCAAATTAATAAAATCATCAAAATCTATTTAAAATGCCTTGGGCTAACACCAATTGTTGAGAATAGGTAAAAAAAATGCTTCATTCAAAATTTCCTGTCTATTATTTCCCAAAAGTCAAACCATGTTATTCATAATATCAAATATGACTTCTATTTTAGTTATAATGTGAGGTGAGGGTAATGTATCCTCGGGTCAGGATTGAGTGTATATGATGTCTTGGAATGGTTTAGTGGTCAAGCACTACTCATCTTTATCCTTCACCCCCTTATTTTTATTTTCACATTCACTGCCCCGAAGCTAATCTTGAACTGCTCGAAAGATGCCTCAAATTTTTCTCTTTTGTTTTCTTCTTCTCTCCCTCTTATATATATAGAATAACATTCTCACTATTTGATTCTTGATCATACTTTTACGTTATAATCAGTAGCCTGTTCACACGACATTTTGGATATATCAGGGGAGCAAGGAATTGTTTATATATAAAGGCTCAAACGGGATAACTGGGGTTAGATGCAGAAGAAGAAGAAATGAACAAGTTCAAGAATAGGAAACATGGCCTATGATCCCCTTTTAAGTTTGACATGGTCTTTCGAATGGTCTAAATTTTCAAGGAATTCCAAATGACGTTGAAATGTTTTGTGACACCCCAAATTTCTAGAAGCATTTAAGAGCGACATTAACTAATACGGTGAATAAAGTATGCGATTAATGCCCATTTCATTACAAAATAAAGTAGAGTATTTAAATATTACATACTTAGATCAAAATAGATAACAAAATACGTTATAAAGCTTGGTACACGAGTCTCAAAAGATAAATAGTCAAGGCTAAAAACGAATGAGTCATCGACTCACCGAAGCCACGACTCTCCTTCCACCTGACCCTGGTCGCCTAGCTGATCCTCCGATTCTTCAAAACTTGACATAAAATGCCATGAGCCAAAACCTAAAAAGAAAAATCTAGAAAAGCTAAGCAGTACAATTCAAATATGATCCACTCCATAAAATCATTTAGCATGCATCACATAACATGTAATAATGAGGGATGGTAACAATGAAGTCAACATAAAATGTTGATGATGCACCTCAATTAATTACTAGAATTTCTTTAAAATCCTAAGTTCCTCTAGGTTAACCCAATCGGGGTAATTCATCCTATCCCTGATCCAATCGTCAAAGATCAAATCTACCAACCGATATTAGGTGTTCTTTCAGTTGTGGGATAACTACTTAGTCAAACTAAGTATCGAATCAAGTCATCACTAATGGACAAGTGTGGAAATTCATCACGGTCAGACCCTTGAATCTAAGGTCACAGTCTAAAGTGGGATCAATTTATATTCTAACAATGATTATTTTGTCACCCAAACCACCTTCACCATGAGGTAATACCTCAAGATTTTATATCAAATCATGTCATGTCATCCAGTCGAAAAATATTTTATCATGGTATATAAGTCGGGGGATATCACCCAAAAATCATTTCATTAATATAACAACAGGACACTGCTCAGAACAAGTACCACCCTATGATTTATTTCATCTACCATTACAATTTAAGTGATTCCCATACATTCTAACCCAAGAATGACAAATGCATGCCCCATCCTGTGCATGACTATACTAATGCATGTGATGCTATGGATTATACCAAGTCATGAAAAAATAACAATAAATTAATAAATTAACACTTAGCATATTTTGGAATAAATTATGAATATAAAAAAATTCTATAAATCAAGTCACATAACCATTTTGAAAGATACCACGTATCAATTAAAGACACTTAGAACACTATAAGCTCATAAAACATGCAACACTTGACATATAATCACATGAGGTTTATGCTACTTATGGCACTTAAGTTAAATTAAAGTTTACTTTTAACAGATTTTATAAAATACGTCAGGGGTAGTAACTCAATCCCGTTTGGGCTGATTTTTGAATATGTGGTAAATTAATATATTATCTACAACTTTTATAAAGAACACTTTTGAAAATTCTTAAAATTTTTAGATGATTTAAACCCTAAAAAAAAGATACCCAAATTAGTCCTCTACTACAACTTGAAAATCCTTAGAGTATGTGGCCTTTTGTAAAATACGTTTGAGATATCAAATAAATTTCAAACGCATTTCTAAGTCGACGTCCAAATTAGTTGACCAAACACCATTGGCAAGACAGACCATTCCCAAGTTTCTACCTCCATGCTCACATTACACATAACGCAAAGACATCGAATTCTATCATAGTTTCATCATGCAAACAAATTAACGTCATTCAAGAATGTTAACACAAGTGTACTAACGTAAACACTAACATTATGTGGTGGCGTAGCCACTCTCCACAACTCAAAGGTATTCGAACTTAGAACTCTGATATTAATCTATCACACCCTAAAAACCCATAATAAGGAAAATCATACAGCATCACTTTTTCCATAAATAACAACTATTTTAGAACTAAAAGGATTTCTTTAAAAAGTTGAAAACATTTGAAAAGAGGGCTTCCAAGGTTTTAGGTGAACATACCAAAGGCTAAAAATTGGTTAGAAAGGAAGGAGATGCATTGGTTTGAAAATAGGAGCAAAACAAGCAAACTTAAAAAAAATACCCTAGCAGACAGACCGCTTGAGCGGCCTAACTTGATTGAACTTTCACTGCTCGCAATACTTTTGACCTACAACCGAGAAACTGCAATCCACAAAAGACCGCTTGAGCGGTCTGGAGACTGCTCGATCGGTCTGCTCTTGTGTTCTATTTTCTTTTTGAAAATTTTGAAGTCCCAACACTTAACAAAATCAATTTTAAGCAAGAAAAGCATACAATGGCCTTAGAAAATCATAATATTTCATTAGAAAGACATCTCTAATCATCAAAATAAAGAGATTTCATCTCAAACATCCTTCCAAACAAGGAGATTCACATACATTCTTCCCAAAACTTTAACATTTACATAAACATGAGATTTTAAAACCATCATTTGAGAGTTCGTATCATCAATCACATTCAAATTCACAAGATTTAGCCTTATAGCCTTACAACCCTTAGGAATTAATTACAAAACATGTTCATCAAAATGTCGTAACCAAAATACATCCCTT
Source organism: Heliamphora pulchella (assembly GCA_032270985.1). NCBI lineage: Eukaryota > Viridiplantae > Streptophyta > Magnoliopsida > Ericales > Sarraceniaceae > Heliamphora > Heliamphora pulchella. Next base: position 6,516 of record JAULJZ010156032.1, on the reverse strand, counting down.
GGTTTAAACAAAACAATATTAAAACCTTCTTAACATGCTTTCATGCCAAAGAGCTATCTTCAACACCTGAAAAGGGTTATACAAATATCGTGACCCGAGACTCAATAGAATATGGCTAAACATGAATAAATGCATGATATATAAAAATGCAATTTATGCAGTCACCATAACACGTAAGCAATTCTGCAACAAAATTATTGAGAACTCACGAAAATACACTTCCTCATGATTCGTAAACAATTCATGTAAGTCTTTCTTTCTCACCGTTGCTCAACAAATTCCACAATTTACACCTTACGGACTTATTAAACGCCGTATTGCCACTCAGCTAAGAGTACCACATAATCAGAAGTGCCACACATGCAAGTATTTTCCACACAAGCCAAAGTCGCCACAGAGGTTAATATCGCCACATAGGCTAAGGTTGCCACAAAGGCTAACATTGCCACGCAGGCTAAGTTTGCCAAAAAGGCTAATATCACCACACATGCTAAGTTTACCATAAAGACTAATATTACCACAAAGGTTATGCTATTGATAATTTCACATTGACACAGATTAACATTAACATGTAACAACCACAACAATGCAACACATGCACAAATTCTCAAACTCATTGATAGAATTAACCTATTTTATCTATTACTCCAATCTCAACACATATTGATGCCCAAACTCCAATTAACTCCATTAATATCATAATTTCACATCCAACACTCAATTATACATCCAACCCACAATCTCTAACTCTCTCAAATAAACTAGGGTTTTCGATCAAGAGAAATCTCATATAATTATTCTTATAAAGGGATATTTAATCACAAACTTGACTTTCATCCAACTCAATTCTAAACACATAACTCAAAATGCTCCAACAAACTAGGGTTTCACTCAAAAGAATCATACCTTGGTGAGTCAAAACTCGAAACTTTAACCCACCCGAAACATCCAAACTTGCCGAATCAAAAATCAAATTGGTTAAAAACTTTGCCCTCGTCGAATAGAACAATAACTCCTTGCGTTTTGATCAACTTTAAGCTTAAAGTTCTCAAATCTTAGAGAGAAAGAAAAAGAGCTAAAAAAAAGCAACAATTGAGGAAGAAAAGAGAGAGAATGGGGGGGGGGGGTGGGTGGGAAAGCTTCTCTAAGAAGCTTGGGCAAAAGTGACTACCATGCCCATGTGTCCAAATTAATCCTTATACATCCACAATGTAATTAATTCGCGTACAAATGTTCAAATCATCCTGAAATTAATATTTTTATTTTGTTATATTAATTTAAAATTTTCATTTCAAAAATTATTAGATTTGAAAATTATCCCTGAATTAATTTTTTCAGGTTTTCGCGCACATAGACAAGTCCAACAAATCTTGTTAAAAAGTTATCGAGCTCACTGGCCACACAAATATAGTAAACACACAAGCTCAAATATAATACCGCACAAGTTAATTATGACAAAAATGTTTTAATTACAAAATTTAAAACAAAATTGGGTCTCACATTTAGTATTTATTATTTTGATTCATAAAAGAGTGAGATCTTCTATGCGTTAATAAGCTCGGTGAATTGAAAAACGACACTACGTATATGAAAAATATTAATTATTAACAAAATTTACATCCCGCTATAAGAATTGATGATGCTCTACTAAATTTGAATCCACACCTTACACATTATTTTTAGGATAATTCTAAAGGCACCGCATCTATAAACCACATGTTACACCGCATAGTTACAACTTTTTATAATTATAATTGTTTTTAGACTTAATTTTTATAATTGTATTTTTTTTGTTTGGGGGGGAGGGGGGGAGATATTTCTAAATTTGGCATTTGAATTTGGAAAGCGAATCTAATAACATATTAAATATGAAAATTATGTGCCTCCATTTGATATAATTGTTTATTTACTTATTTTTTTTTATTTTTTTTAATAATTTTTTTTTTATATTTTGATAAACTTTTATGTGTTTTTGACTCTCATCGAGACGAGAAAAAAGGTAAAAAATATTTACCAAACTTTTAAAAAAGTTCAAAAAAGATGAAAATGATCAAATTATATGTTGTTTGTTTTTGTCTTCCGTGATATTTTTAATTCTTAATTATTTTTTTTACTTTTTCGGTTTTTCTTGAACCAAGAAAGTGAAAAATTCTAATGAAGAGATAAAAAAGTTCAAAAATAAATAAATAAAAAAATAAATAAAATTTTCACAATTTATCCTTGATAGGGCAGGTGTTTAATTCCGGATATTCAAGGCATCTTACATGTAGATAAATTAATGTATGTAGCTGTAAAACTTTTCTCCATTTGGTAAAGTTTGTCCTTATTATTTTTTGTTGTCGTTTTTAGATTTTTTGTAAATTGTAAACAAAATCATATTTGATAATTATTTTTATCTTAAAAAAATTTAAATAGTATTCAAAATTTACTAAATTCTTATAAATATAAAAAATATATTTTTACTTGTTTTGTAAATAAATTTTTATTTAATCTCTTTTTGTTTTGTAAATAAAATTTTATTTTATCTTTCTTCCTCCACTACATTCGACCGCCACCTCTAACTACTTCTTCCAACCACCAGCAATAGCCACGCATCTAATCACTACCTCTGATCACCATCGCTACCTCATGCTATTATCACTAGCTAGCACCTTCGGTTACCACCTCCAACCATCACCTTTCACCCATTTATTTGTCTACGATTCCTGACCACCACTTTTCAAACATTTATGTTTTAAATAAATTTTTTTTTTTTTATAAAAATAAATAAAAACATATTTTTTATTTGTTGTAAAAAATAAAAAACTACAAATATTACCAAATGGGACTAAATATTTGCAAAAATTATAATCTCATGATTATTAAAATATTCATAAAAAAATCTAATAGCGTAATTGAAGAAGATATGACTTATTTTTAGGGTAAAATTCTAGATTTACTTTTTGGATACATAGACTTCTCTACTTTTTAAATTGTACTTCGTAAATGTTATTTAGCAATGTTGCGTAATAATATTCATAAATCAACTACATTTAAAATGGATATCACACGATAAATGCACTTTTTGGCCATCTTTGCTTTTGCTCCCTCGCGACTTCTTCCGGCCCTGATTGGTTCGTTCAATTTTTTTGACTTAAGATTAAAAATAAAAAATAAAAAATTTGTTTATTCATCTAAAAAATTCTAAACCTCATTTTGTGGATTTTTCATTACATATATCAATATTAATAAGCAAAGATAACATTTTCAATTTTACATTGAAAATGTCAATTTTAATACTTATTATGAAAGGACAATATTCTATTTTTTTGGGTGAATAAAAAAAAATTGGGTGAATAACAATATTATATTTCCTAGATACTAAAATTTAAAAAGGCAAAAAAAAAACTAGTATATTTTAAAGCTACTAAAAAAAGCCAAGTTACCAAACAATTTAATTATTTTAATCTTTTGATAAAAAAATAAAAAGTAGAAAAATCAAAACTGTGTTTTTAGTTCTATGCTAATTGCTCTCAATTTATTGGTCAAATTCTATGATTAATTCCACATCACATTGAATTACATATGATTTATTTTTAAAAAAAATTTCTATATATAAAATTTAAATACGAACAAAACCAACCTAAGGAGGATTACATTCAGAAGGAGCAACGCTAGAGATAGACAAATGGATCTCTTCCATTCATACTTTCATTTCTTCCACCAATAGCGCCAATCTTGCTAGGCGTTGGCTACTTCATTACCATTGACAGCTAATTGTGGATGTTTTAGATCTTGTGGGGATGCACCGAATATCTATTATTTTTAAAAAAATATTTTTTCTAAAAAAAATAAAAGTCCAAGATATCTAAGCATTTTTTTTGAAAAATAGAGTCTCTACTTAATTTTTTGAAAAAAATTAAGAAAAATAAAAAGAAGGCTGCAAGTCTTATAAATACGTAACCAGAGAAAAAGATGATTCGAGAGCTAAGGTTGAAAAGGGAAGGTGCTAGACACCCTTTTCGCCCAACTGTAAGGTTGGCCTCTACTTTATTAATATTGATTCTTGTTGTTCATATCATACTGTAAACAGGTTATACAGAACAAACAGAAGAGATTTAAACATCATATTTAAGCTACTAGTCATGCACAAAACTCATGGCCGTAGTAACAAATCTTGCGGCCGTGACAAAAATAGTCACAAAACAGGTGATTATGATAAACATAGGGTTACGGCGAAGAACAAAATAAAAATATCTCACAGCCGTAACAAATAAATGTCGTGTCCATGGTTATTAATGATACATAAAGGGTATATACGCTGCACAAAGCTTAAAGCAGGCTCAAATGAATACGATATGAAGGACAAAGACCAAAACCTATTGGTTTTAGGCTAGATTCACCATCCTTTGTCCCTTATACAAGCAATAACACTAAACAGAATATACATGATATCAAATATGAATAACAGAATGCTTAAAACACCTTTCCATGTTACTAACCTTACCAAACCTCACGGCCGTCACGGCCGTAGCGCAACACGCAAAGAAGACAAAACACGTGGCTGCCATATTTGTATAATCTCAGAATATATAGATATAGAGGTACATAGAATGATAATCATAACCTATTTGGTCTAGGCCAGATTTGCCATATATTACCCAACAGAAAACTAAATAGAGATACAGAAAGAAGAAAATGCTAAATAGAGCAATAAAATGATGTACAAACTTGAAATAAACAGATAATAGAGAGTTTTAAAGAGGGTGCAGTTTTGGCCTTAAAACAATCTCACGGCCATAACAACAGGATATTGCGGCCATGAATATAAAGAGGCACAAATGTACCGGCTGTTATAAAAATTGCACGATCGTGACTGTGGATTTAACAAAGCATACGGTCGTGACATAAAAAGGTCGTAACCGTCATGTTTCAGAACCTCAGAAAGCTTTTGATGTGTTTAGTGTGCTTGTAAGCATCGAAACATAATGTAAATAACAGTAAAAATACGAAACAAAGGATCATGAATATACTGCTAGTAATGAAAAATTTGAAAGAATAATGCTTACATTGAAATAAATGGTAAATAGGCAATAAAACAGTAGAAACCTTATCCACGACCCCCTCGGGGAAAGAAGATGAGGGTTTAAGAAGAGTCATGAGTTCCTAAAATTACCTCGTATGAATATTCACCTCGAATAGCCCTTCGGTGGTGAGAATACAATATCTCCAAGCTAATATATGTGCTTCAAGAACTCCTCCAAGGCAAGCAAGAACACGAACGAGGCTCGAAAAGTATAAGATGGATGGGAGAATATCGAATGGAGAAGTATTTTGGCAGAGTTTGGGCCTCCAAGTGTTTCTCTCTCTTGTTTCTGCTTAGAATCGCTGCCTATTTATAGGCAAGGCGAGCAACATGGACCCCTTCTAGGATGCTGCCACATGTCCAAAAAGGGGTAATAGTGATGGCCGCTACTTTTTCTCTTTTGTATAGTACAGATCACTACCTTTTTGGTGGTGAAAAGGACAGTCATTATTTTTAAAAGTCACGACCTAGATAACAAAGCAACGACCGTGACAAAAAAAGTCATGGCTTGGTATAAGATTTTCAAAAAAGGTTACGGCTGTGAGAGCAAGAACACATCCTGTTTTAGGGCTTTGAAAAAGGTGGCGGCCATGTGTATGGGAATGTCATGACCTAAATGTGTTTTTAGGGTTTTTGGATTTTGAGCCATAGTCGTGATTTTGCTTATTTGAGGGTATCTTTGAGCATGATTCTCATACTATTGTCATTAGGGCGCATTCGAAATGGGTGCCTAATATTCAGCTTGGTCAAATTGGGGTATTTACACTAATATAAGCATACATGGCATTAGGAAAACTACGAAAGAGGTTCTTAGCTCCTTCTATCAGTACTCCAATATTTGATAGGTCATTCTCTGTTGATTTGATGGCATTGACCACTCGAAAGAAATCACCTTCCAGATATATGCTCTGTAACCCCATATCTCTTGCAAATTTTAAAGCCTTTAAAGCTCTGATGGATTCTATATGATCGCTATTTTTTGTTCGATAGATTTGTTCAGTGCATGATGATATGATAAGCCTCTTGGAATCCCTAACAACAACCCAAATCCCCACCTTAACATCTCTGCTCCTTGCTCCATCAAAATTGATTTTGTAGAAACCCTCAACCAGTTGGAACCATCTTATCACACTGTCACCGACCATAGGATGATTAGGAGGGTAGCTAAGATTTCTAGAAAATTCAAGTATGATAGAATTAGGCAACTCAAAGGGGGGGTGAATTGGGTTTCTTTATCAATAAAAGAGATTTAAACAAAAAAAAAATTTTCAGAAAGCCCCTTTCTTTAATATTGCCAAACAACTATATATGCAAAAGAGAGATCAAGCAAATATCATAAGATGAGGGAAAGAGATAAAGAAATAGACACCAGTGATTTATAGTGGTTCGACTTGATCTTAGCCTACGTCCACTCCTCAAGATCTCCCCTTGAGTATTTTCACTATTTCAGA
>JAULJZ010156024.1:0-28405 GCA_032270985.1 Heliamphora pulchella | reverse complement strand
CGAAAAGATTTTCTTATTCAAAACTCGTATTTTGTTTTTAAAAGCTGAGCTGTAGGGCTATAACTGTAGTCTTTTGGTTACTTTTTAAAATCAATAGACCCTCTGTAGTATATTTTTACAAAGGTTTTGGCCTTGTTTGGTCTTCTGGTTTTAAATCCCTTTTGTTTGGGCGGTTTTGTGGTTGTTCGGTGGCTTTTCGCGTGACCCAGAGTTTGGGGCGTGACAAAAACCTAAGGAAAATGGGTGATAAAACATTCTAAGCAAAAACGATTCATCACTTTTCTCAAAATTTTATCGAAAATATGCCTCGGTGGGTCTCGATTTTGGGGCATCACATCAAGTTTAAATGAGCCCCTTTTTGGATATGTTCTAGTTAAACATGTCTCCTATAAGTCTCATGAAGTGTTCTAGGGGTGGTTGTTTGAAACAAGTTGAAGATATAAGCCGTTTTGTAAAATAGGTTCTGTCAGCCTCCTAACCCTTAGCAGAACTGGTTTTGGACAGAGAGCTTGAAATGGCTTTGAGGGACTTTATCGAGGTATCTAGGTCTGATTGTAGGACAAAAGTAGTTTAATATGTTACCTACAATATTCATGTAGACCACGTTTGGAGTTGGTCACTAAAAATAAGGGTTTTTGGCTATACAAAAATATGTGACAGAAGTGTCCTTTAATGGCTGAACCACAATAGAGAATTTTGACCTATCAAACCTCAATATATTGTGCTCCTTTTTTGTGGGTAGTTAGATATACATGTTATCTACATCATCTATGTTTTGGCCAAAGCTTAGATCTCATTGTAAACTTGGGTGTTTAGGTTGGTATTGTTGACTAGTCTGAAAACGACACACTTTGGTAGAATTGCAATATCTCGAGTTTTACTCACTCAAATGAGTTTAACCCAACTTTGGATGAAACTAAGCACAAAAGGACAAATCTGGACTTTAAGAACATGTTTAGATCAATTTTCTACGTTGAGTTATGGAGTTCCAAAAATCAGGACAAAAACATTAAAATTCTCAAAAATAAGGTCTTTAAATGTTCAAGTCTCCTACTTATGATATGCCGAGGTTTTGTTCTATTTCTTTGCATGCTTATGTTTTAGACAAGAATATCAAGGTTTTGGAATTCTTTTAAGTCATCAAACTCAAAAATAACAATACACAACCACATCTCATATCATTCAAAAACATAACAGACTTTATTTCTCAACTACAACGTCTTTTCGGTTTGTTTTCGATTCTTGATTTTTGAAGTATTTAAAGAGATGAGTTGTGCGATATTTTGGGTGATATTAGGCATAAGGTTTAGATGTTTTACTTGTTTAGAAGCTCAAGGGATGGTGAATGACTAGTAGAACTTAGCTTTTGGAACTATTGTCTCCAAAGACCCTTTTTCTTGGAATCCTTCTTTTTGTTCTTCTTCTTTCTTTTCTCAAACTTCTATGAACACTCAAGAACACTCACAATCCGGTCTCCCTCTCTCCCTTGGCTGAAAGTCATAGAGGAAAGGAGTGGTGTTAGGCTTGGTTTTATAGGAAAATGTGAGAGGAAACAAAATAATAACTTTTAAGTCCTTTTTTCTCATTTCACATGGGTGGATGTGACTTGGTGCATCTTTTGAGAAATATATTTTATATTTTGGCATGTGGGAAGTCAACTAGATTCAGTTTGGGGGACAAAAACCTGATCTCACATCAATCTTGGGGTTTTATCTTAGTTTGCATGCTATTTTGTGTAAGAAAATATTTTAAAAATTAATTTGATGTATCTTTTTTGTGTCTTTTTCTACTAAAATTTATTATTTTACTAATTTTATAATAATTTTAGTATTCTAAAGAATTATCTTAATTTTTATAGCAATTAATTAAATTGGTGTAGGCTTATAAGTTAAATTAAGTTAGTTTGACAAGATATGACTTTTTGACTTATTTTAGTGTGTATGAATTTCAATAATGATTTTTTGCTTTTGTTAGCCTATAATATCATATTATTATGTATATTACTTATTCAACAAATCTTGAATCATCATAATGTTTGATTTGACACTTTTCTTATCTTTTTAAGCTTAAAAAAAATAAAAAGCTACTTTTTGGCACAATTCACTAAGGGGTATTTTTGTTATTTTTGATGTTATCTTGTCTTTTTCTACTTAATTGTACTTGAATCCTTGACTTAGGGTGTCCATGTGTCAAAATTTGAATTTTAAAAATTTTTTGCTGTACTAGGGGCAAAATGATCATTTTACCCTAATTATGAGAATTTTTTATTTTTAATTTATTATTTCATGATAATTACTTAATTTAGAATATTAGTAGTCTTCTCTGAGTATTAGAATTTTGCCTTTTGAGTATTAGGTTTTTTTTTTATGATTTTCAAATGAAATTAGGGTTTCGGGTTGAGTTAGGGTTTTTTTTTTATCTTTCAACAACATAAGATTTTGTCGGCTAAATGTTGCTAATTCTATGATTTGGGCTGGGTCTTTACACATGTCATTATCAACCAGGTTGATACAATTAAGATCTGAACTAGGTCATTACAAACTACCCTTCTTATACAAATTTCGTCCTGTACTTCATCGTGTGAAAGGTTGAGAATGGTTTACTAGTATTGTGCCTTCTCGTCTTCACGTTGGCTTTCTCACTTTTGTGGTGCTGCCCTAGAGCTTTTATTAACAGAATTGCTTTTCTTCCAAAGTACCTTGCTTTGGATCTCTACTGAGCTTTCCTCGAAGTTACATCCTTGTATTCATATACAACTTGTGGTAACTCGATAGCTGACAGGGTGTTTGCATCGACGAACATGTAAGCTAATCTTTCGTTGAAGTTACTTAACTGTCCTTAGGTTTTCGGATCTTATGGAGTTAATTTAAGATTCATTCGTTTATATTTCATAACATTCAAGTTCGAGTACGTAATTGGTCGAGAATACAAGTTTTTCTTAGAATGATTGCAGAGATCGAGGTACATAACATATAGGGGCCCAACTAGAATAGGTGTGGATAAAACCATTGGACTTTGACCGCGTAGTCCCACGTTACTTCCAAATTTCGTAGCATTTCCATTGTACTTTCATGCGCCACACTCCTGCGGGTCCCAAGCAAGCTTTTTCAATGATGGCGATAGGAATCTTCATATAGGTCTCTGTTAGATATGTTGCACGAGCTCCTACTTTGCAGTTCTTGTAGTCGGAGTTATTAATCTTTAAAACACCTTAAGCGTGGACGTTAGCAAGCATTCTATGTTATAACTCTAGGTAGAGATCTACTTTGCGACTCGATGATGCGCTAAGTGGTTCTTCTGAGGAGGTGCATGATTCGAGTTCCTCTTGAAAGCGCTAAACTCTAATAACTATCGTTTCTCATTGATCTAGGTCTTAGGAGAGACGACCTTGGGCGGCGAGTGGTCAAGCGTTTAGCTAAGGATTTTGAATGATATACTAGACTGCATGAAATGTGGCTGGGGGTTAGAACGGCTTAAGGAAGGTGAACAAGTCATTTACCAAGATTCAAGGAAAGATTTCCAAATGGTTCAAAAGATAGGTTGGATGAGGTCAAATGGTCACGGTTAAGGCAATCACTGTTGACACAAATTGAGTGGTCATTTGGGGTTCAAATGTAGGTGAAACAAGGGGAGGACAATGAGCAATACTTAAATAAATGTCCTTGGAACTAGTCCAATACAATCAGACTTTGATAAAGAGATGTTAAGCAATGGGCAACTAAACTAGATATTTGTCCTAAAGTTACGTCTGCCTAATGCACTTCAATTCAAGCATCCAAGTCCACTTCCCTGGTAAGGATTTCTAGAGTGTACAAAGAATTCACAAAATCACTACAACAGATTGTGGTTTCAGAATCGAGAGAAAATGAACGATGGCAAATGATTTTATCAATGTTGAATGTTTGGAATGGGTAATTAATAAAGAATTAATATTGAGTTCTACAAAAGAAGAGTTAGTTCAAAGATGATGGCTTGAATTGGAGGAGAATCAAATGAGAATACCGGTCATTATTGAGGCATGAAAACTTTAGGATAAGGGTATTTTCTAGGATTGAATTCCTGATAGGGTTACCTACAAGACTTGGTGCATAAAGATTACCGACAAACGACACTTCACGACATCGTTGAGGACTAATATAAGAAGGAAGGACTTGCAAAAGAACTTCAAAAAGTTGACACAAGGGCTTGGAGTAAATGAGAAAACAACTTATAAGGATGAAGTTGTGGGGTTCTAATGGCGTCTCTCGATGTGATATTTGAAACTTCTCCTAGTGCGCACTCATGTCTACCCCCCTTAAAATAAGATAACTCGTTGTATGAATCTCTGGTCTTCGATCTTGATGCTCTAACTCGTCCTTCGCGTGTAGATTTTCTGATGCTTTTAATACAGGTAATGCCCTAACACAACTCGCTATAAGTCTTAGACGCAGTAGATTTTAGTTCTTATAATGTATAGATGATAATAATAATTAATACAACGCATCCTGTAGAGCTCCAATGCAACAGAACGCATGGTTTCCCATAACTCAAGGCCTGAAGGTTCACTAAACCTAGGTTTTGTTACTAACTATGTCACCCCATCCTCCGGGCACGTCGGGACATACATATATATAAATAAAGGGATATTCTAGCTATTCATACGTATTTACATACTTTAAATATTATAACATAAAGGAGTTTGAACTGATTAAAAGTACATAACATTTATAGTTTTGCCAAGAAATTTCAAAAAAATTACAATAAGCACGGGAAAACTTAACAAAAGAACAAAAGGCTAACATTCAAATCTTCAGCAAGCATTGTCGAGGTCCGCTGGCTCCTACCATTCACCATGTTCTTCAATTCCGTCTTCTTCTCTGGGGGTAACTTCCTCAAAGAACTCCTCAACCTCACTTATGGCACGAATGCCATGAGCCAAAACCCAAAAGAAAACACTCAAAACCTTTTAACCATTCTCAGAGCAAAAATATTCCACAACGCAAGTCATTTAGCACTCAATACAAATTTAAATAAAAGAGACAGACAAATTTAACAATTATAGCATGGCAAACATATACAAGAACAAGTGTACAAGTATATGATGCAATGGATGCAATGCAAGTGTCCAAATCAACATACACCCAGAATAAAAATAGGAATTCCACTTTGAGACATATTGTCATTGCCTCTCATTGCACCAGGGACTTACTGTCATTGCCGAGATGGGACTTATTATCATTGCCTCTCATTGCACCAGGGACTTATTATCATTACTGTGATAGGACTTATTATCATTGTCGTATATTGCTTCAGGGACTTATTGTCATTGCCGTGAAAGGACTTATTTTCATTGCCCTTCATTGCACCAGGGACTTATTATTATTGCCATGATGGGACTTATTGTCATTGCCGTACATTGCTTTAGGGACTTATTGTCATTACTGTGAAGGGACTTATTGTCATTGCCTTTCATTGCACCAGAGACTTATTATTATTACCATGATGGGACTTATTGTCATTGCCGTACATTGCTTTAGGGACTTATTGTCATTACCGTGAAGAGACTTATTGTCATTGTCTTTCATCCGAACTCCAAATGGGGTCGTTCTTGTCCTCAAACTAAAACCCCAGAAGTCTACTTTTCGATGGTTCAAACCTCATACCAAAATTCATTTTGTACAAAATGTTACGGCCAATTTAGTGAAGGCATGTCACTTTTCTTCACACACTTTTTACTTATTTTTGTTCAAACATCCATTAGAGCCCCATATTCTTCTTCTAAAATACCTTTCAAGCGTTTTCAAGCTCAAAATATTACAAAACTCAAGCTTTAATTCTTACTCCCACTAACACCTAATCATTTCTAAAATAAAATGGGTCGGGGTCTCATAACTCTTCCCCCCTTAAAAAGAATTTCATCTCCGAAATTCAACACGAGATCTCAAGCCAAACATCACCACAAAGCCCTCACTGACGCCATTGTTATCCATCAAACATCAGATCAAGATCTAATGCACCCTGCCAAAGCCTCGATACATGACTCTCACCGAAAATAATCCACTCCACTAACAAACACATAATACGAGGTCAAGCTATCTAGAAACCTGATCCCAAACACTCTTTTTACTACATAGAGACTGTCACCTCCATTCTTACTACCACATACCGGCATAATCACATCTCGCAAGACAAGACTCCTCATGATCAACTTGCTACAAAATCAACCTGGCAATACAGCGACAAAACCAACACAGGTATCCACTAACCCACTCAAACCCAATCATACTTCTCATGTAATAGCTCGCCACTACACAACCCAACATCTCACCCTCAGATCATTGTCATCCGATGTTAACCCCAAACTTTTCATATCTTACCAGACTCTTAGAGCCACACTTTGAACATATGATTACACTGAAAACAGAACACTTGCTATAGTCAACGACCATTCTTCAACTATAAGAACTCAGAGTTGTTCAAGCCCCTAACAAACACAAACTAAAACTCAAAAAAATTCATCAGAAACCTACCACGTGAATACCCCCACCATAAGGTTCCAACAAACTTCCCATTCCACTGAGAACTAAAAGTACCATCACATCGCACACCACTTTAAACATATTGCACACAACGGTTATCAATTCTCAATCGTTCCCTATAGAAGGACTCTATACTTCAATCCTAGCCCTCTTGTCCACAAAGATAAACCTTCCTGCTCTACTAACCCAATCTCACAGGGAACACAATCCCACACATCTCATTCGTACAGTAAAGTAAACAAACCCTATTAGGAAAACCCACGAGGAACCCAGTCCTCCAATCACCCGATCTTAATGGTACCCATTCCTCAGGCACAACTTACGGATCACAACACAGATGCTAATCCACAGCTACTTCCATCTCCCCAAAATAGCCAGATCAAAGATCAACCCACAATCCTGATCATGATATCCAGATCATCCGCTACACTAAGCCTTCAACTCTGAAATCTCATTTGCACACACGCAAACTCCATCAATCCTCATACCTTGTACAACACATCCCGTTGTGCCAAGACCTCACTTCATAAGGTTGTGCTTCATTATCCTAACTCCCATTAGTTAAATCACCGCCTCGAGCCCAGTGTCCAAACAATTCACATAGAAAGCGTACGACACCAGACTAAAAAAACCCAATCCTGAGACCTTCCATCCAAAGTCACCAATGACTCCCACAACCATACAGACGCCTCCCACACTTCCACTCCTCGGGTACACATCTGTCGCCGACACCTTAACACCTGATTTCTCATTTATCGCTCTAGGCCATCCGAACCACACAGTACATTAGTGAACCTTATTACTCTATACTTCTTTCTCTTGGGCAGACAACGTATCTACTTTTAAACCCAAGGTCGAACAAAATCTTCCTCCAAACATATCACATCAAGGAAACATCGTCTTAGCATCAAGCCAACCACTTTATCGAACCCTTCTATGGCTCTTTCAATCCCCATGCACCCAGCACAATCTCCAAACATGATCTCCTAATTACGAAGATAACAACCAAACTACGGATCTGCATTCTTGTAGGAATTTCACAAAACTAATACTCAAGAATCTCACCACATATACAATTCAATCATTGGAATCCCTTGGGATTTCTCTCAACGAGAATCAAAGCTATTGACATTTCATGTAAATCAAACAACATGTCTAAACACTCGAGTTCGCTGGGTAGAATAAACTGGCCCTTCAATGAACCACAGGCAAACAAACCCACACTCCTACGATTCCTATGCTTTATTCTCCTCAAGGAAAATAATCACACTAATCAATCAACAACACAACATTTTTGCAGCTAGAAAAATCACAAGTCAACTCTAGACTCTCACTCCATGCCACTACCTCCTAGAGTCACCATACATAATGAGAATATTCCTCGTTGCACCAGATCCTCATACTAGGATCTTCACTGAAACATTTCAACTATTGGTCACTCTATATCCCAACGATGCATCTCACGCATCCGTAAGACTCCTACCCTTTATCCATCAAAGCGCAACGCCACACACACTTGCCTTACCTTTAGAACATCTTCTTACAGAGTCACGTTACACTAACTCAATTTCCAAAAGGTAGGTATCAACCAAACAAATAGGTAAAACCATGCTATAGTTTCGAACTCGCAGCTCCGATACCTCCATCAGAGGACATATAGCACTCATTCGAAATCACTCGTCTCTTATGTCACTATACAAGCACTACCAGCACATAGCTATCTGGACATAAAAGCCACTACACATAACACAAGAAAACAAACCTCACCTACCAATTCTAGACCAAACGGTACCACCGCCTTACTAGCCCTTGGGGTAAAATAACACTACCACATCTAGAACATAAGCGCAAATACAAACTGCCGTCATCTTCCTCTTAAGGGATCTCTACCTATCAACACGCTGTCCGAAAACAACCAAGCTAACCACACCAACAACACCTATCATCTATCCCATAAGCCTTATACACTCACATTCACATTCTTATCATACATCATATATACGTGTATATTGCTTGAGAATCAATCCGTCGATAACGTATCCAACCCTTATACTCATCATCGTACAACTTCCAACTTCAATCAAATGATGTAACTCAGCGACGCACCAGAAAAGAACTCAAGGGCCATCCATAGACTCTCAAAACTATCAGGCATCACTTTAGCTACCAAATACAGTCTAAGCTCAGACTTTCTAACACACCTTAGGCCAAGGATTATTACGCTCCCGTCCACTATGCTCCCATTCACTATGCTCTTGTTCATACCCAATCTCAGGGCACACGGCTCATGACATAGCACGACCCATGACGTACATAATCCACAACGCACCCAAAATCACATCAAATATCCAACCACAACAATCATCCACCGGGAGGTTTCAAACACCCTACCACACTCATTCATCAAGCTAATGAAAGCCCAACCCCCAGCGGGCAACTACTACAGTCATCCCAACTCACATGGATATAACACACGGACTTACATCTACCACAATCACTGACCACTGAGTTATACTCCCACAATCTACGCCACCATCTGGACCACAACTCACCCTAATCCCTCAGGCATAACTCTTTTAAAGAAGATATCATAACTCCCGACTAGGTTAAACTCAACTTAACTTTCTAAAACCAAGCTATACTGAGGGAAAGCCTCAAAGTAATGCGACAATTCGGGTAACTAATTCAGATTTCTCATAGAAAGAGAGTCGGCTAAACGCTTTTCTATTTCGAACCCCAAAGTAGTTGATCGGATGCCAAATGGGCACGCCACATCACCCCAAGACTCAACCTCCCTGCTCATATAAACACATAACATGCATAAAATAACTCAACCGCAAACCCATGCAAGCACACAATTCATGCCGTGTAGTGGTGCCTAATCTCATCAAACAATTCTCATATATAGGTCATCGTAACTTCTCAAGGCACCTAGGTATTCAAACCTAGAGCTCTGATACCAGTTGTAACATCCCGACCCTGGGGATTCGTGAACCAACCTAACCGTCTTGTATACAAAGGTCACTAACAATAAGTCTTCTTTACTAAAGGTTTGAGTTTGAAATATATAAGAATACAAATCTCGTTGAGTAGCTCACATATCTTGAACTTCAAGTTATACTTTATGCGAACCATGTCCATTAAAAGTTTTCTATATCATAAGAAAAACATTTCCTTTCAAGAGTAAATTCAAAAGATTCAAACTAGATAAATCCAGTTTTCCAAATTTTAAGTACAAACCACGAAAGAATATGTGATAACATATGTTCACATTAAATTCTCATATTAATTACATTCATCCCAGTTACTTCATGTACAAACATAATTTAAATACAATGAAGCAAATATTTCCTCTAGTCTTCCCCAACTTACATCCCTTTATCCACGCTGAAGTCCTCAGAACCTGAAATGTTTTAGTACAAAAACATGAGCCAAAGCTCGTAGGATAAAGACTAACTCTATGCTAAGCATAATTTGTGAGGTGTGATGGGTGCAACCAGAGTAAAAATGCAAATTTTCACAAACTTATTATTCCTTCATACACACACACCTACGCACGCCAATTTATTCAATTTATCCTTTCACATTATCCATATCATCATTCCATTATCTAATTTTTCACAAAAATCGTGTCACATTTTCTGTACCCAGTTTATCACAAAATCGTATCACAATTAAATCATCACAGTTAATGAATCGACATCGGGTGCAGCTTATAGAAATCCCTCCCTATTATCCCAATAGGCTACGCGAAGCCATTGGGTAATAGATAGCTCTATAACTCACCACGATACAACACCACGTTTCGGGGGCTAACCCGTAAGCACGTGGTCCCCATCTTGCGCAAGTTTTCGGTCTTTCACCGTGGAGTCGCCAACTCAACTTAATTCATAAACCTTCGCAGGCTTTCACGGCAGGACCGCAGCCCCTCATTATGCATATTCCACATTCAACCACAGGGTTTCAACTCAAGTTAATAGTTTCATTATGTAGCTTCCCATAGTTCACACCATTACTCAATGTCACTAAATACCAACATAAATGTTAACTCAATTATAATCATATCATATTTCGTTTAGGTACTCAAATTTTCTTTCATAACTTATGCATCATGCATCATCACTTCAACATGTAAGTTCTCATGATTCTGATATTCTTGAGCAACTTCATAGCGTATCAACACGAGATTAAATTCAATAGTAATCATATTATTTGAAAAGGAAGCACCCATCATATGTATGTACAAATACATTTAAAAACTCATTTATTCTTTCCAAAAGCTAATATGACCATGCCAAATCACAACCCTTTAATAACCCACTTTACAATCCAAACCATGCCAAATAATAACCCTTCAATAACCCACTTTACAACCCAAAACCCACTAAAGCTAGCGTTTAGTCAACCCAAATTTTAAAACAAAGACGAGAAACAAGTTCAAAATCTTTTTTAAATACGTCAAACCGAGGGTTTAATTAGTGAAAGAGGGTATTCCAAATCTCCCAAGTGTCAAACCTTTAAACAAAACACAAAAATTTTGAAAACTGCTAGGCCGATCGATCGGTTAAGAGATCGATCGATCGATCCCTTACCTGCACCAAAGAACCGAGAGCCTCAAAGGACCGCTTGATAGACAGATCAATAGGTCTATCAATCCGTCCTGCTCTAAGTCCTTTCTCAAGCTAAAATTTGATTTTTAACATTTAAAAGATTCTAAGCACTTTTCAACACATTTTAGGCAAAGAAAAACCCTTTAAAAAGAAGGAAGAACCATTCCAAAATATCCCTTGGGACACATGAATTTATATAAAGTAAAAGAATCTCAACCGGAAACTTTTTTGTACAATAAACTCCTAAAACCATGATAAAAGACCCAATTTTTCCAAAATTCCATGTTTTATCAAGAGGCTCCACCATTTTTAACTTTAGCTAAAATTGTAATATTAGTTCATTTTGTATCAATTTATCTCAATATAACAAAACCCAAACTCCCAAATTTTTGTTCATTTCGCATGAACTTAATACATCCTATCAAATTTCCTCAAAACCCAACTCAAGTCTCAATCATGTATATGTCTTATGCTAGGGTTTATTCTCATAATAAAATATCAACACAAATCACCACAAATCACAAGGGTTGGTCTAGATCCTACCTTATAGAAGTTTCACCATCAAAGATTAAGCCTCGTGTGAGCTCCAATCCATCGAAACCCAACATAAGCGGCTATGAAAGAGCTTTCCACGAACATCCGCACTCTCCTATGGTAGTTCGCGCGAGAAAACGGCAAGATCTTGGCCTCCAACGAACATAAAAACCCTCATGAACCCCCATAAGCCAAACCCAAGATCGCTCCTAAGCTTTAGACAGAGAGGTGAAAGGAGAAGAATGACAAAACAAACCTAAAATCCAAAATTTATAGTCTCTATCCGTCACAGACCGATCGATCCGTCTCCTGACCGATCGATCGGTTTTCACGACTGCGTTGTTGGTCCAATTTTGAACAAGCTTATCTCCTTCATCCGAACTCCAAATGGGGTCGTTCTTGTCCTCAAACTAAAGCCCTGGAAGTCTACTTTTCAATGGTTCAAACCTCATACCAAAATTCACTTTGTACAAAATGTTATGGCCAATTTAGTGAAGGTATGCCAGTTTCCTTCACACACTTTTCACTTATTTTTGTTCAAACATTCATTAGAGCCCCTTATTTTTCTTCTAACATACCTTTCAAGCGTATTCAAGCTCAAAATATCACCAAACTCAAGCTTTAATTCTTACTCCCACCAACACTTAATCATTTCTAAAATAAAATGGGTCAGGGTCTCACAGAGTACGTTACTAAAAATAGTGGTTTTTGGCTATAAACAAATATATGACAGAAGTGTCCTTTAATGGCTGAACCACAATAGAGAGTTTTAAATGGGTTTTGACCTATCCTACCTTAATATTTTGTGCTTTTTTTGGTGGGTGATTAGATATACATGTTATCTACAACTTGTATTGTTTGGCCAAAGCTCGGATCTCATTGTAAACTAGGAATTTTCGGTCAGTATTGTTGACTAGTATGAAAACAACACACTTTGGTAAAATTGTAATATCTCGAGTTTTAATCACTCAAATGAGTTGAAATAAACTTTGGATGGAAGAAAACACAAAAAGATAAATCTGTACATAAAGAACATGCTTAGATCAATTTTCTACGTTGAGTTATGAAGTTCCAAAAATCAGGGCAGGAACATTAAGGTTTTAAAAAATCAAGTCTTTATATGTTCAAGTCTCCTATTTATGTTATATCAAGGTTTTGTTCCATTTCGTTGCATGCTTGTGTTTTAGAAATGAATATCAAGGTTCCCAAAAACTTTTAAGTCATCAAACTCAAAAATAACAACACACAACCACATCTCATATCATTCAAAAACATAATAGCCTTATTTTTCAACTACAACGCCTTTTTGGTTTATTTTCGATTCTTAATTTTTGAAGTGTTTAAAGAGATGAGTTGAGGGATATTTTCGGTGATATTAGACATAAGGTTTAGTACTTCTACTTACTTGTTTAGAGGCTCAAAGGATGGTGAATGACTAGTAGGACTTAGCTTTTGGAACTATGGTCTCCAAATACCCCTTTTCTTGAAATCCTTCTTCTTTTTCTTCTTCTTTCTTCTCTCAAATTTCTATGAACACTTAACAACACTCACAATCTAGTCTCCCTCTCTCCCTTGGCCGAAAATCATAGAGGGAAGGAGTGGTGTTTAGCTTGGTTTTATAGGAAAAGATGAGAAGGAACAAAATAATATCTTTTAAGTCTTTTTTCCTCATTTCACTTGGGTGGATGTGACTTGGTGCAACTTTTGAGAAATATTTTTCAGATTTTGGCATGTGGGAAGTCAGCTAGGTTCAGTTTGGGAGACAAAAACATGACCTCACATCATTCTTGGGGTTTTATCTTGGTTTGCGTGCCATTTTGTGCAAGAAAATGCTTTAAAAGTTAATTTAATATATCTTTTTAGTGTTTTTTTCTACTAAAACTTATTATTTTTGTAAGTTTATAATAATTTTAGTATTCTTATGAATTATCATAATTTTTATGGCAATTGATTAAATAATTGTAGGCTTTTAATTTAAATTAAGTTAGTTTGACAAAATATGCTTTTTGACTTATTTTAGTGTGTATGAACTTCAATAATAATTTGCTTGCTTTTGTTACCCTATAATATCATATTATTATGTATATTACTTATTTAACAAGTCTTAGATCATCATAATGTTTGATTTAACACTTTTCTCATCTTTTTAATCTTAAAAAAGCATAAAGCTACTTTTGGCACAACTCCCAAGGTGGCCGACCACTAAGGGGTATTTTGTCATTTTTGATGTTATGTTTTCTTCTATGATTTAATTGTACTTGAATCCTTGAACTAGGATATCCATGTGTCAAAATTTAGATTTTTAAGACTTTTTGCTGTACTATGAACAAAATGATCATTTTACCCTAATTATGAGAATTTTTAATTTTTAATTTATTATTTCATGTGAATTACTTAATTTAGAATATTGGGAGTCTTCTCTGAGTATTATAATTTTGCCTCTTGAGCATTAGCTCTTTTTTTAGGGTTTTTAAAAAATAATTAGGGTTTCAGGTTGAGTTAGGGTTTTTGATCTTTCAGCGACTTAAGATTTTATCGGCTAACCATTGCTAATACTACGGTTTGGGCTGGGTTTTTACACGGGTCATTATCAACCAGGTTGATACAACTAGGGTCTGAACCAGGTCGTTATAGTGACCAATTAAGACCCTTTTTCTGTAATTTTTTTGTATAATGCTAGACCGTTTTTACTTGTATGAATTAATTCACCTAGCTGTCTTAAGATTTATCCTTAGTGTTAAATATAAAAGTTTTAGAGAATATTTTTCTCTAAATAATGACCAAAAACTATAATCTAACTCCAAATCTAAGTACACTATAACACTGCTGTCTTTTTTAAATTGATACTTGAAAGTGGCCATTGAGTTGATAAGTGTGTCATTAAGCATGCTCTTGTAGTGAGATTCAAATTACTTGTTTTAATTGATTTCAATTGGGTGAAAATGATTTAGTATGATTATATGATTACTAGAAACCATGCCATGAAATTAGAATCATGTTTTTAGAATTGTATCATATACTTTAAATGGTTGTACTTAATGCTTTAAAAACTTATACCTTGTGCTATGCCATACCATGCTATAAGTAGTTGTAATTTGAGATGCATGTTGTACCACTAGGGCCATTATCATTATTACATTCATGACATGTTGGAGTTCATCTTATTCATACCGTTATAGGTTTGGGTACATTGAAGTTGTCGTCTCCTTAGTTCTAAGTCTAGGGCATCCTTGGTTGCTGGCATTATAAAATGTTTTGGGATATATTCCCGGTGCACACCCTGAACACGTCCCCAGTGTATGAAAATTGTTATGATGGAAATTTATTGGGCACCATGGTCCATCACTAGCAGTCTGTCTTTCGTAACTTAGACTTTGGGCTAACACCGACGAAGGCGTTATGGGTCTTAAGGTGGGATTATCTGGTTATGCACATTTATTTTTACATTTGCTGGTCCAGAGAATGTGACCCGCCCCCACATTGTTGCAATTGAGTAAATTGTGGCATGAAGCCCGGCGACGCATTTACTATTTGCAATGAGGCACAATGATGGCTTGGGTGATCAATTACCAATTAAGTCTACTCTTGTAATTCCCGGTGTGAAATTCGTGTTATAATTGTTAGTGTATGTCAGGTTAGGCATTTACACTACATTACATTTTCATTCTTGCATAGTTATCATTTTTTTGCATTTACTTACTCATCATGCTATACATTTTAAATTTGCCAGTCTTCTTGACTTTTATGTGTTTTAAGTGTTGAATGAAACGCATTGTGGTGAATTTGTGTCGTGAGATTTGGTTAGAAGGTTTGGAATGTTTTACTTCTGAGTTTCGGCTAATGGTGTTTACGCCGCATGAGAAGGGCAAGATCTGAAGGAAGGGAAATTCCATGAAGAGCCCAAATATTGGAAAGAAATGTACGAGAAGCCACAAGAGTTCGACATAGCCCCTGAGGAGCAATAGACTACTTTTTATTTTCTTTTGTCCTTAAGTTGTTAATCTAAGATACTTTGTTTCATTTTAACAGATGACTATAACACCTATACTTATTTTGATGTTTTGATAGGCATTAAGTCCTATTATGTAAATTATGTACTTTATTTATTTATGAATGAATTGCTATAATATCCCTTATTTATACTTATGTATGTCCCAACATGCCTAGAAGCTGGGCAGTCACAGTTTGGTATAAGAGCCTAGGTGTAGTGAACCTTCAGGGCTTGGGTTACGGGAGATTACGAGTTTTATAGTGTAAAAGCTTCGTAGAGTGTCTATATTATTAATTTATCTCTTATAATTCTAACAGCTTAAAATTCTTACCTTGAGTTTCTCTCCCTAATCTTCTCTTCTCTTAGGATGGCATCCGATTCGGAACCCAAGGAAGAACCATAGGAAGCATCAGAATCTGAAGAATTGGATCCAAAAGAAATACCTATTGGAGAATAAGACCTGATTGATGCCATTCCATTGGCTTGGAATTTCCCGACTATTGGCAAGTCGATGAAGAGGAAGAGGAAGAGGAAGAGGAAGAGGATGCAGACGAGGACAAGGATGGCGAAGAAGAAAAAGGGGCAATTGCTTTCTTTTACGACCTTTCTAAAGCACCCCACCAGAGTCTGATGAGGATGAAGCTATTAATGCCGCTATCTACTTCGGCCGCTAGAACTACCGCCAAAGCTACCACGTGTGAGAGTGGGTATACGCTAGAGTCAGCCCAGAGAAGATGTGTACCTAGAGGAAATTGGAGGCCTTTCCCTATTTCATGGCGTCGATACGAGTGATCGAGAAATGTAGCGGGAGGTTTTATCACCTAAACTTTCCCCCTAGATTCAAGGCTCGACTAGGAGATATGATAACCGCAAAATGGCTCCAGCCCCAGAGGCCAAAGGATGAAAGGGGAATCATTGATCTGCACAAATCAGCCATCAACTTCGACGACCCAAAGACGTATTTAGAAATTTCAGTGGCAATAACCAACAGGATGCATATGAGACCGGCCGGCACTTGGCATATCGAGGTGTAGTGGCGCTGTTATAGGTTCTATGAAGCAACCTGGGAAGGTGAGGCAGTTATCTGCCACTTCTATCCACATCTGTTTTAGCTAGGATTTAGTATGCTAGATGTTGTAATTCTCCTTGCTTGGATGTTGTATGTATATTTTGTGAACTTTTGAAACCCTGTATCGGTTATGTACTTGAATCTAGTTGTTATGGAATGCAAGTGTTTGTTGTTAAAATCTCCAAGCTGTCTTATAATCCCAAATTTAACTCCATAAGATTCTAGATAATGAAATAATCAAGAAATGAAACAACCCTCAAAACCATAATGTTCTCCTTTTCTTTATTCTAGGATGGCCGGTAGACGATCAAACAACCGACAAGCTAATAGGCCTATAGACGACAAAGCACCGGGGCTAGGTCAAGTTTTGTGAGAGCTTGTCACTAGCATTAATCGCCCACATGTACGTGATTGGGCATGGTTTTTATTAGAGTTGGGAAGGCAGCGAGCCCCAACATTTAGGGAAAGTACAGAATCGATTATTGCTGAGAAATGGCTAAGGGCCATTAAGAAGTTATTCAACTCAATGGGATTTCAAGCTGAGGCAAACCAGGTAACTTTAGCAGCACATCTGTGTTAGGGTTGTCTATTGAAAACCATTGTTTATATTTTGGTTTTAGTATTAAATTTTTTTTAATAAAATTAAGTTTTTATTTTATGAGAATCTTTATGTGCAATGTTTGCAATATCATTTCTTTGATGTTATGCATGAATGTCATTTATTCTGTATAATATTTAATCAGTGTGTAGAGTACGGCTTACATACAGAAGACCAGATTTTAGGTTCTTATAGAATATAAGTATTTGTTCACAGTTTAGACGAAAGTGGACATACCATCGGTACGACTGTAGTGCAGAGTTTTAGTAGGTTTGTCTTGGTTACGGGGAACAGATGATAGCGTCGTCTATTATTTTGACTCTTTGTGCTATACACTTTGTGTGTATTGAACGAGACACATTTGGGTAATTAATTTTATACTGACTATATAAATTAATTCACACCCTAAGGTTATTATAATAGTGCTTATACTCTTAATCCTAAAATAATTATTGATTTGCATATATTTAATATTTGTTATTTTATTCATTAGAGGGTGCGATCTTATATGGGTCTATATTCTCGGTGAGTTGGATGGTGGTATTTATTATATGGTAAATATTAATTATTAACGGAATCCACGTCTCGAATAATCGGGGTTGATGATACCCCCTTAAGAAAGCTTATAAGTTTGATCGGGTTAAACCCTGTAGGTGAATTTCATTATTCGACGGTTAGAAAAGTTAAGCAGAAGGGCTTAAGAAATTTCAAGATGCCGATTAAATAAAATTGTCAGTAATTAAATTTAATTGACAGGTTTCGAGAATCTTAACGTGGGGAGATGAGTTAAGTATTTAATAACAGGAGCTCAATGCAAGATGGTCTTGAAATTATGGCTTAGAATGCAAATACAGTTCTTTAGTGGTGTGAACTGTAATTTAGTATTTTATGAAAATTGTAAAAATCGCTGCAAGGTTTTTATATAACAGATACCACTGAGAGTTTGCTTAATTGTGAAAACCGCTGGATACGTATCTGGGTTATACTAGAAGTTTTTGTCATAATTACTTCACAGTTCCCTGCTGTAGCCCTATAAATATGCCGGTTGGCAGAACCAAATTCATAACTCATCTTCAAGACTAAGGTTGATCAGGTTATGCGAGTACGAGTTCTCGAAGCATCGTAACCCACACTACGTTCGGGAATCGCATAAGAAAATACAGTAAAAAGTCTGATAGAAACTTCAACTCAGAATCAAATTTGTAGTTAGAGAATCGACCGAAAAGGTTTTTTTCTAAATTAAATGTGGTGGCACGGGTTTT
Source organism: Heliamphora pulchella (assembly GCA_032270985.1). Taxonomy (NCBI): domain Eukaryota; kingdom Viridiplantae; phylum Streptophyta; class Magnoliopsida; order Ericales; family Sarraceniaceae; genus Heliamphora; species Heliamphora pulchella. Next base: position 9,823 of record JAULJZ010156024.1, on the reverse strand, counting down.
TTTATTTTGATCGTTCGACATCAAAAAATTTTATCTGGAGCCCATTTAGGCGATTGCCCGTCTAGTTACTTTTTATTGAAAAATCGTTTACAAAAACAATGATCTTTGTAGTTTTGCCTCAAACAATTGGTATTAGAGCCGTTTTGTTTTTCTGTTCATGGTTTATCGAGAGGCCAGGTAGATTTAGAACTGTACTAACTTCGTTTTGCAGGTATTCTAATTCTAGTTTATGATCATCTTTTTATTCATGTTTGATTGATTGATTTAGATGATGATTATAATTAATTTTTTAATCGCAATGGTTGATCGTAATAGTTTAAGTTTTTTTAGATCGAATGTGAGCCTACAGAACATATGTTCTCAATGTAATAGCTATTATTTGTTTTAAAATATTAGTTTAGAATATTTAAAAATAAGTTGAATGTCCAAGAACAGGAAGAATAGGTGGCGGCACCGATAGTGATTTTGGGAGTTATGGTTCACGAATCGCAGTGGTTTTTCCGTGAATTTTTTGACAATTTTTCAAGAAATTTTTTCTATATTTTTTAGGCTTAAAAACAGTATTAAAGTAGGTTTCAAAAACAAAAAAAAAATTGGTACAAAAAAAGCCCACCCGGCGGCACCACCGGCGGCGATTCGGGGCCATTTTTCAATGGTTTTTGGGATATTTTTGAGACTGGTACTAAGAAGATTTTTAAGCATAAAATAGCAGTAAAATACTACTGGAAAACATTCCAAAAATATGGAAAAACAACAAAAAATAGGCGGCAAAAAGTAGCACAGGCAACAGCGCTTGGGCAGTGGCGGTGGCAGTAGCTTTTTGGGGTTATTTTTGGAGTTTTTTTAGGACTATTTTAGAGGCGTTCTTCGAAGTGACAAGTTGCTGGATATCAGTGCTATTTTTTAAAAATACGGGAGCAAAAAAAATCACAGAAAAAGCCTAAATGGGAGGTGGACAACAGGCGGCGACGCTAGGGGCGGCAGTAGCTTGTTTCGAGGCTTTTCGATGGCTATTTTTCGGGCTGTTTTCGGTCTAAAATTTTTACCAAAAAATTGGTCTTTTTGAGAGCTATCTTTTAGAAAAAATGGCACTGAAAATGAAGCTCGGAAGGCTCGGGAGTGGCGGCCTTGAGCGGTGCCGGTGGCCGGCGATGGTGGTGGCTGGTCCGGGCTGTCTCTGCTCGACTATTTTGATATATTTTGATCCAAATATGATATATTTGTATATCACTATAAATCAAAGAGTCCTGATGCAATCGGGATGCAAAAAACTGATTCAAAAAGAATTATTATAGCTTATCTACCTAACAGAAGGCTGAAACTCATCAGAGTTTCTATTTGAACATAAAATCGAAATATATAAATATCTTACATTTATATTCTTATAAACTGCATAGATAATGTATATTTGTTTTATTTTTTCTTGTTAATTTAATTAATTCAAAAAATTTAATTTTAATTAAATATTTTGTAAAGAAAAATAAAATTATGTTTTTTTAATTAAATTTTTTTAATTAAATAAATTTTTTTTAGATATTTTATTTTTTACAAAATATCATGTTTAAGATGATTCTTTATAAAATCGAATATTTTTGAAAAATATGAAAATTAATTCTGAATTTTGAGTTAATTAAATAAAAAAATATTTAATCTAAATAAAATATTATTTTCAAAAAATGTGTAATATAAAATAAAATAAATAAATACCTTTAATCACTATCTTAGCTGAAAAGTTGAAGGAAAAACTATGCATTCATCTAATTTTAATTTTTACGTATTAAAATACGAAAAGATAGTTTGACAAACTAGAATCTTTTGAATCGTGTACATGAAAAGAAGTTTTGAACTCTTTCAGATCGTGTAATTTTCGAAATTAATAAATTTATTTTAATTAGATGAATTTTTATAACCGTCAATTTTTTTTTAAAAATCTAAGTGGGAGAAGAAATTTATTCACAAATAAATCCTGCGGTCTCAATCACTAGTTTGTAGGTGATGTAATTAAATCTTGTGTGTTGGCAATAATGCTTTTCTCCCCAACAGACAGATTAATTGCGGTATCGCCAGTACAAATCTTCTTTAGAGATAATTCTGGATAATTGTTAGTGTGGATCACTTCTCCATCTGAAGGGCTCACTACGAAGCGATTGATTTGAGATTAAATAGTGGTTAACACTTAACTATAAATAATTAGTACCCTCTCCATCTGAGTAAATGCTATTATTTACTGAACCAAAACCATGCCAGCTATTTAATTTTACTTAGTAGGACCAGTAGCCTAAATAGTAAAATTAATAGAAATTGGCCTGTCTGGACAAATGATGGATAGTATACGTCTTTCCATCAAGAAATGCTATTCACAGGGTATTAGGCTGCTGGAATTATTATTTTTAAATGGTAGAGGAAATCAAATTAAAATAAATTTAAAATTTTGCTAGTCATAATTAATGGTTATTTTTTAATTATGTGATTCTCATAAATAAAATGGCTTTCAATCCACTCACTTCAGTACTAAAAAAAACAAGTTTACGGGACCGGACTATGTAGACTGGAAAAGAAATTTGTTTATTGTCTTAACTGCTGAGGATTGTAAGTTTGTGTTAACTGAGATATGTCCACAAGTACTTGACGTGAGGGTGACCGAACAGAAAATCCAGGTTCCTCAGAAGTGACAAAAAGCTGATTAGATGGCTCGCTATTATATTTTGGCTTTCATGTCAAAATATTTTACAACATCAGCATTAGTCTATGCCCACTGTCTATGACATGATTATGAACTTCAAAGAAAATGTTTGGGGATCAAAATCGTGCTACTAGGTAGATGTCCATGAAATCTCCAATGAATATAAACATGGCTTAAGGTAACCCCAATTAGAGATCTTGTTTTGAAGATGATCAGTCTTCTGAGTGAACTGGAGATTCTAAGAGTTGAAATTGACGGGGAAACCCAGATCAATATCATACTCTAGTCACTGCCTGATAGTTTTAAGAAGTTCGACCTGAACTATACCATGAACAAGGTCAGCTTTTCATTGGCAGAACTTCTTAAAGAACTTCAAGTAGCCGAGGATGTTTTTAAGAAGTCAGGTTCTGTGTATGTGACTGAAAAAGGTTCTTCCTCTAAATCGAAAGACAAGAAGAAGAAAAAGGTTTAGACATAGGGAGACATAGGTTCAAAAGAAGTTAAGGGACCAAAAACGTAACGACCTTGCTCGGACCCTAGTATTAGTGACAGATAGTCCACAAGGCTATAGAGCACGGACGAGATTCAAAATCCTAACTCGAATCAAAAACCCTAATTTTGGCTTAGAAATTACAAAAAGGTCCAACACAGGCAACAAAACCTTAGAACCCGGAGAGTCTTCCTATCACACCCCAAACATCCGGGTCACGCGAAAGCCCACCAAAACACCCATTTATGAAAATAAGGTTTTCATAAGAAATAAAGATGTACAACATTTGGATAAAAGTCTTCACAATTCAACTCTCATTAACTGTAAAATATGCATTCTCATACATGAATAAACATATCGCCAAGAGGCATACAAAACCAGCTTCAACAGACGTCACATGTGTAAGTACATGTACAAAATGGAAAAACTATAACAAGTCTTCCATCACCTCTGCAACTAGGTCATCTCATCATGCTCACCTGAAAAGGTTTTACAACAAAATCCCACACCGTGAGCCGAAGCCCAATAGAAAGTAGATAGTAAAACTGTAAAGCAGGCTATGTAATTGTACACACACGGGCTCAACCACCGGAGCCAAAAAGGTTTTCCTTCCAAATTCACAAGTTTTCCGTCAAACTATCACGAGTCTCAAAAAGGTTTTATCTCATAAAATTCCACATTTCTCCATCTTTCAAACTATGCATATCATCCTAACAGATATCATGCCACAGTTAGGGGAAAGCTGTAAGTAAAACAGTAAGCTCCACTCAGGCTACTTAGCCGAGAAGAAAGATGTAAATATAGTCCTATGTACCGACTCTACCACATCGACAAAGGTAACAACTATAGACTCTTGTCCATTACCCTTGACCCGTAGGCTTAGTAATGACAAGTTCAATACGTAATTACAACAACAATGCCATTAATGGAGGCAACCGACTTAGTTTACAGGGTCACACCCAGGGCACTAAGCACCCACACAACCACTTAGTTTACGGGACCACCACCCGAGGGTACTAAGCACCCACACAACCTCGTTTACGACGATTAACCCGAAGGCACGTAGGGACCTACTCTGCGCACGTTTTAGGACTTACACCGAGGAGCAATGAAAGCCCAACTCAACACACCCACTGTCACGGTACATCTACGGAGAACGTTTTAAAACCAACCCGTAAAACAAATACACAACACATGTATACAAAAGGGATCCAATTCATGAACCATGGAGATCAAACAAAACATGTCAAAACATGATTTCCACCCAAACATTTTTGAAGTTGAGACTCAACCCCGAGAGCTAGCTCTAAACCTTCTACAAACACATTTTCCCAAAACTCCGTTTTTAAACCATCTTTTTGAAAACCTTCTGTAACCCTTTTTGAAACCATAGAATCTCATAAAAACCTCGGATAGACATCGCACGAGAAAAGCTTGAACCAAAACACATCATTTTCCAAAATAGCCCAGGTTCAGTCGATTGGACCCACCCTCTAGTCGACTGAAAAATACACTGGAAAAGAGAACCAAAATAGAAACCATTTCAGTCAGCTGACCTCCCAGGTCCAGTCGACTGAACCTCCAACATATGATCCCGTCGACTGATCTCATAGGTTCAGTCGACTGAACCAGCCCAGATCATGTTTTTGAGCTACGATTTTGGTTTTCAAATCTCAGATCAAGCCTAAAAAACACCAATTTTGATACCTAAGAGCATACCCGAGCTCAAGGTTATCATAGAACCACGAAAGGAACATCCTTCTTTCGATTTCATCCAACCGAACGTCGAAAAATGGTTTTAACCCAAAATCGGATTTGAAACATAAATCATTTTTTTCATGTGTCATTAAACGGTAGAAACACATAAGATTACATGTAGCACCCTCTAACAGTTATATAGTCTAGGATCTTATCTCGGTGAGTTCAAAACTCGACGTCTCGATCCACGTGTAAAATCGAGCTTTGCCGGAATGAAATTCTGACTGGATGGATGCGTAGACCACGATGCCGATACTAAGGATCAGTAGTTGGTTTATCAAAAATAAAGCCCTGGGCCCCCGACAAGTTAGAGAGAAGGCAGAAAGAAAACTGGAGGAAACTTAGAAGTTAAGTTTTCAAAATATCTTTTAAAAAATATCTAAGTCCTGATATTTATAGGCCTCCAAAATATCTTTTTTTTTAAATTTTTGAAATTTGCACGGCAACTCCGTACAACCTTGGGAACCAACCCCGCATGCTCAGATAAACTTAAACATACACCAAACCGAGTAAATCACACATATTGGAAATATATATGCAAAACACATCATATATACATGAGTCTCAAAAAGATACGGGTCTGGGTCTGACAACTCTCCCCCCTTAAGGAATTTTGCTTCCGAAATTCGCTACAGGGTCACAAAGGAAAAGCTCCGGATATCTTGCACGCATCTCAGACTCTAGCTCCCATGTAGCTTCTTCAACCCCGTGATGAAGCCATAAGACCTTGACATAAGTAATGGTTCTACCCCGTAACACTTGCTCCTTCGTGTCAAGAATCTTCACCGGACGCTCCTCATAAGTGGCATCCTCTTCCACCCGCAGCTCAGTCCAGTCTAACATATGTGAAGGATCAGGCTCATACCTCCGAAGCATAGAAACGTGAAACACGTTATGCACAGATGCTAACTGAGGTGGCAAGGCCAAACGATAAGCAACTTCCCCATCCTATCAAGGGTCTCAAATGGTCCAATGAAGCGCGGTGATAGCTTTCCGCTACGACCAAACCTCATCAAACCTTTACATGGTGAGACCTTCAGAAACACATGATCCCCCACTGCAAACTCCAAAGGTCGCCTCCTCTGGTCTACATAACTCTTCTGGCGACTCTGCGTTGCCAGTAGACGCTGGCGAATCGCCGTAACCTTCTCCGTCGTCTCCCGTACCATGTCGGTTCCCAAGACTGTGGTCTCTCCCACATCTATCCAACACACGGGCGATCTACACGGTCTACCATACAAAGCCTCATATGGTGCCATCCCGATACTGGACTGATAGCTGTTGTTATATGCAAACTCTGCTAAAGGTAGGTGACTCTCCCATGAACCTCTGAAGTCAAGGACAAAATACCTCAGCATATCCTCTAGAATCTGTATAGTCCTCTCTGACTGGCCATCCGTCTGGGGTGAAAAGCAGTATTAAACATCAAGTTCATCCCAAGGCCTTCTGCAGACTCTGCTAAAAGCGCGATGTGAAGCGCGGGTCTCGATTTTAAATAATAGATACTGGCACTCTGTGTTATCTGACTACCTCCTTGACGTACAAGCTACTCAGTCATTCCACCGAATCCTTCACTCGAATGGGGAGAAAGTGTGCAGACTTCGTCAACCTATCATCCACAACCCACACGGCATTGTGTCCCCTAGGTGATCGAGGAAGTCCTGACACAAAGTCCATCGTGACATGCTCCCACTTTCACTCTAATATAGGCAATGACTGTAGCAACCCTGCCAGTCTTCGATGTTCCGTCTTTACTTACTGACAGGTGTGGCATCGAGAAACAAACTGGATCATGTCTCTCTTTGTCCCTGTCCAATAGAACTGATGACGTAAGTTATAATACATCTTCATGCCTCCTAGATGCACGGCAATACGAGAGTGATGACACTCATGTAATTGATCATCTCGGCATGACTCTGGCACAAACAACCTGCCTGCCAACCTCAAACTCTGATCAGAACCCACAATCCATCCTGCTGTATCCTCGCCACTAGCAACGCGGTCTCGTATTATCTGAGCCTCCAGGTCCGCCTGCTGGACCTCTGGCACACGTGCTATCAACGCTGGTCGAGTAACTACAGAAAATAAGGCGACACCCATCGCAATCTCCCTGAGGCACAAATCAAACTCCCCAACATCTGCAAGCATATCCCACTCACGTATAGCCACAGAAGCTAACGACCCGTGAGATCTCCTACTGAGTGCGTCTACCACAACATTGGCCTTCCCTGGATGATACTGCAAGTCAAAGTCATAATCATCCAACAGTTCCATCTACCGCCGCTGGCGCAAGTTCAGGTCCTTTTGCGAAAACAAGTATTTTAAGCTCTTGTGATCGGAGAAAACCTTGAAATGCTCACCATATAGATAGTGACGCCACGTCTTCAAAGCGAAGACCACGACTGCCAACTCCAAGTCATGCGTAGGATAGTTCTGCTCATGCGTCTTCAACTGTCGAGAACCATAAGCTACAACCTTACCTCCTTACATCAGGACACATCCAAGACCGTCATGTGAAGCATCACAGTATACAGTATACCCCAAGCCTCGCTCTAGAATGATCAACACTGGCGGACTAGTCAACCTCATCTTCAGCTCCTGGAAAGCTGACTCACAGGACTCACTCCAAACAAACATAACTCCCTTTCGCGTTAGACGCGTCATCGGTGCAGCGAATCTAGCAAAGTCCTTCACGAACCGTCGATAGTAGCCAGCTAGACCCAGAAAACTACGTATCTCAAAGACAATCTTAGGTCGCTCCCAATCGGTCACAGCATCTGTCTTCGACGAATCCACTGATACCCCATCTGTCGACACTACTTGTCCCAAAAATCTCACATCAGTCATCCAGAACTCACACTTCTCGAACTTCGCATACAGGCGATGCTCTCTCAAAGTCTGTAGCACGATTCGCAGGTGATTCTCGTGTGCCTCCCTGGTAGGTGAGTAGATGAGAATATTAACCACAAACACTACCACAAAACTGTCCAAGTAAGGATGGAAAATCTGGTTCATCAGACCCATAAACGTAGTTGGTGCGTTCGTCAGACCGAACGGCATAACCAAAACCTCGTAGTAACCATAGCGAGTCTGAAAAGCAGTCTTCGCTATATCCTCGTCCTTGATCCTCAACTAGTGGTATCCTGATCTCAAGTAAATCTTCGAGAAGCAGCTCGAACCCCTCAGCTGATCAAACAAGTCATCTATCCTCGGCATCGGATACTTATTCTTCACTATAACTTGGTTCAGCTTCATGTAATCAATACATAGACGCAAAGATCCATCCTTTTTCTTTACAAAAGAGCAGAAGCTTCTCACGGCGAAGTGCTCGGACGTATGAACCCTCTGTCTAGCAACTCCTGTAACTGCACCTTGAGTTCACATAACTCAGCGGGTGCAAAGCGATAGGACGGTATAAATATGGGAGCATCTCCGAAAACTAGATCAATAGAGAACTCTGCCTCCCGGCTCGGTGGTAACTCAAACAGATCGATAGGAAAGACATCAGGATAGTTGTACACCACCGGAGGTAACTCTCTTAGAACTCCAACTACCTCATCCAATATAAGGGCTGCAAAAAGGGAACCCAGGTTGCCCTGGTTCCGCACAACACCTGGCATAGACCTCAAACCCTCATCCCAATCTCCCACAAAACAAAAGCAATCTCCTGCTGGGGTACAAATCGTTACCCTCCGTCGATCGTAATCGATGAAGGCACGATAGGCGGCCAGCCAGTCCATCCCTAGGATGACATCAAACGCGGTCATGTCTTGGAGAACAAGGTTGAACTCTATACAACGATCGGCAACCTCCAACACGCAGGATCTACAGACAAGACTCAACGTCACATTTCCACTCACTGGTCTCTTCATGCACATAGTACTACCCAACCAATCCATTTCCAACCCCAAAGAAGATGCAAAAGAAGATGATATAAATGAATGTGATGCTCCGGTGTCGATGAGAACATTAGCCCATGATCTGTAGACTAGAAAGGTACCTCTGATCATGGAGGTGGTAGCAGCAGCATCGGGCACGACCGGTGCTCTAGATGAACTAGGATCTACGAGAACATAAGCTCTGGCTGTTCCACTGCGGCTCTACACTGCCGACTGCTTGCTTGACTGCACTGAAGCTCCTCCCTCTACAAAATGGGACGTCTGATCTCTAGGATGTGAATACATCTGTCAGCCCTGGCCTGATGGAACAGCTAGTGTGCCTGCTATACTCAGCACACTCCCTCCTCCGGGGGTGTCCCTACGGATGTACCCAGACTGGGTGCACTCAAAACATATCACTGGCCCCCTCCCCCATGCCTGCGACTGTAACTGTGCCTGAACAGGCGCCGCACTCCTGCACTCAGCCGCACGATGTCCTGGCCGCTGGCATCGGTGATAAAGAAGCCCTCTCTAATCTGACCTTCCCGTTAAAGCTACGGGAGGAGTGGATGCAGAAGACTGTGGCAGATACAACCCCACTAGATGCGAACTCGGACCAGATGTCCGTCGATGCTTGTCCCTGCGTCCCTGGAACTGTGTACATCCCCCATCTGACTGACCCTTGTTGTCCCTGTCTCTGCGCATCTTGTTCAAAGTGTCCTCCACTTTCATAGCAGTCTCCACCAGCTCTGTAAAGACTTACATCCTGAACGCTGCTACTATGTCATGAATAGCGGGCCTCAAACCCCTCTCGAATCATTTCGCACGAAACTCATCAGTCGGTACGATCTTTTGTACAAATCTGGATAAGCTAGTAAACTCAGCCTCGTACTCAAGCACTGCCATCGCCCCCTGAATTAGAAACAGGAAGTCCTCCCTGTAGCGATCCCTCAGAGTCGCTGGAAAGTATTTCTCCAGAAATACCTTCGTGAATGCATCCCAGGTGCCTGCCAC
>JAULJZ010156015.1:0-28406 GCA_032270985.1 Heliamphora pulchella | reverse complement strand
ATTGCATTCATTGCTCATTAAGATTCTCATAAAATGAAAAAATAATTTTATTAAAATAAAATTAAATACTAAAACCATATAAAATTTATGGTTTTTAGTATACAACCCTGACAGACGCGATATAAAACTGTCACTGGCACCTCCAATCCTCCTCATGACCTTAAACTAACTCGTTGGTCCTCAACACGACCTAAAACTATCCCTAGCACCTTTGGTTCTCCTTATGGCCTTAATCTTGCTCTTTGGTCCTCCTCATGGCCTTAAACTAACTTGTCGGTCCACGCATGACCTAAAACTGCCCCTCAACCGATCGATTCTTCTCATGATCTTAAACTGACTCCTTGGTCCTCGCATGACCTTAAAATGCCCCTAGAACGATCAGTCCTCCTTATGACCTTAAACTGACTTATCGGCCTTCGCATAACCTTAAAGTTGCCCCAAAGTGCTTGGTCCACCTCATAACCTTAAATTGATTTGTTAATCTCTACATGACCTTAAACTGCCCTTAGCCTCATCGGCCCTTTCACGACCTAAAACTAATTGATGTTATCTCGGTTTATGTTATAACCTTAAAATGTTTCTTGCATTGTACCTGTTTATATTGCACTGTGCCTATCGTGCATCATGATTAGCCTGTTTGCATCATATGTATTGCCTCACAAACTATGACTGGTTTGATCCCTTATAAAGGGGGTACGTAGGAAGCTCGATGGAAATTTGAGTTTGACCACGCTTTTTTACATGTTTTGTTTGTGCCTAAGATTGGCGAATTGTTCGATCGGTTTATCTCTAGAGTTTTGACATTTACTTCCACCACGAGTTGCTGCAAGCTCTATCAAAAAAGGGAAACTGTAGACACCCTAATCTGAACAAGCTGAATCTTAGGCACCCATCTCAAATGCGCCCCAATGACGAAAGTATGAGAATCATTCTCAAAGATACTTCCAAGCAAGCAAAATCACAAATATGGCTCAAAATCCAAAAATCCTAAAAACACCTTTAGGCCGTGACATTACCATCCACATGGCCGCTACCTTTTTGAAAACTCTAGAATAGGCTGTGTCCTTACTCTCACGGCCATAACCTTTTTTGAAAATACAAAGCTAAGCCATGACTTTCTTTGTCACAGCTATTGCTTTTTTATCCAGGCTGTGACTTTTGAAAGTCGCGACTGTCCTTTTCACCACCATAAAGGTAGCGACCTACACTATACAAAAGTAAAAAGGTAGCGGTTGTCACTGTTACCCTTTTTTGGACAGGTGGCAACATTCGAGGCAATGGGATATCAGTGACTTATAGTTCTTCTTCCATTCTACTGGTATTTTATCTCAATTCTTCAAGAATAATTTTACTTTTGGGCCTATGGTCCATAATATAATCCTCTTCCAAAAATTAGGTATTGGTGCTAATAATAACCTTTTGATCCTTAGAAATATAAAATAAATCACCTTTCCTTCCATTGGGATACTCGACAAAGAAATAAACTTTTATTCTCGGTTTCAACTTACCCGCGTTCCCTTTCAGCATATGTGCTGGACTCCCCTAAATTTGAATGTCTCAGACTAGACTTGCACCCGATCCACAATTCTGTGAGAGTAGAAGGTACTGCTTTAGAAGGTACCAAGTTCAGAATATAAGTTGTTGTCTCTAATGCTAATTCCCAAAACAAATAAGGTAATTTCGAATAACTCATCATGGACCTCACCATCTCCATAAGAGTCTTATTCCTTTTTTCTGCTACATTATTCTACTACAGAATGCCCGATGCAGTCAACTAGAATATAATCCCTTCTGACGACAAATAGTCGCTAAACTTTCCAAAGAGGTACTCGCCACTACGTTCGGATCGTAGTGATTACATACTTTTAATTAGATGCTTCTCCGTCTTTGTGGCGCCAGAATTTGGGATTTTTGTGTTAAAAAATAAAGAATTTCAAAAAATATTTAAAAAATATTTTAACACCTTGAAAGAAAAATTTTAAAAATTTCTTTTTGTTCCAAATGGAGTCACCACATGGCTTTTGAGGAAAAACAAGAAAAACAAAAATGAGTAACTGATCTCTAAAATTTTAACTAAAAAAAAAGGGTTCGGGGGCTACAGTACGAATCGGGAAAGGTGTTAGGTACTCCGATCGCCCAACCGTGAGGTTGGTCTCTACAAATTATCATTGATTTTTAATTAGATTTTTAAAATATATGCAAATATAGAAAATGGAGACGAATAGAGAACATCCAAAATCAAATAAAGAAAAATATATAGCATATGTATATAGAACACCAAAACAAAGCAAATAATAAAAAAAAAATTCTAAGTTATATGGCATGGAATTTCTAGTTAAAAGATACATGGAGTAAACTCACATGGCATTATTTAAATAAAAGAATAGAAAACATGCTAAGAGTCATTAAAATCAAATAAATTGCTAACAAGATAACCTAAACTATATTAAACATGATTTTAAATGAATTGTACCAAACATGTATATTACCAAATACCCTAAAATTACATTAACATGATTAACTTCTACTAAATGATTAAACTATATTAAACATAATTTTAAATGATTAACTTCTACTAAAGAGAAAAGCTAAACAAAAATAAAAAGGTATGTAAAAATTCTATATTAAAACTTAATAATAAGAAAACAATTAGACTAATAACAAGAATTTTATGTTTTTTTTATCCATACAAAAAAAAATTTACAAAATAAAATTAAACCAAAAAAGGTTTTAAAAGAAAAAGCAATTAAACTAATTATAATTATGACTTAAGAGAAAGGGAAAAAAGATTCTAATTATTTATCATGGATTTTATGGGTTTTGTATAAAAACTAGACAAAATAAAGAAAAAAATAAAATAAATTCTATAAAGAAGAAATTAAACTAACATTTATAGATTTTGTGAATTTTGATATTAATCAAAATAAGAAAATAAAAATAAAAGAAATTCTATAAAAGAAAAATTAAACTAACATTAAAAGATTTGGTGCATAAAAGAAAAAAAAAATAAGGGATACTATTAAAGAAAAATTAAACTAACTTTAAAAATAACAAATGTAAATAATGACTATTATATAGTAATATAATACCTATTTAACTAAGAAATATAAAATATGGGAGTAATATCGGTAATTACGACCATATACATGTAAGTGCAATGATCATGACAATAACGACACAGTGAGTCGTGATTGCCAATTTTGTTTGCACTATTTGATGAATTAATGTATTAGGTGCAAATGTGTAATGTGGATAAAATAAACATAAATTTAAGTAATTTAACCTAATCTAAACATGTTTGGCATAAACAAGTCAATAGGTATGATTTAATTGAATAAAGTAAGACAATTGAATCAACTACACAAATGGTACTAATAAAGTATACGGAATAAGAGATTAAAAATAACCCGATCAGCCTAAGAGAGAAGAAATGGAGATAGAAAGATCGAGAGTCCAAACAGAATACCTTGATCGCTATAACCCGGGTGAAGCCTCAAGTTGGAGAGATGTGCTTCAACGATCCAATCTTCAATCAATGATCCAGCCCAATGTAAAAAAGTCAGGGTTTCGGTATCGATTGTCAATTTCTCGGTATGTCAGCAGGGTGTCAGTATTAGAATTCTTCCGTCTCTCGACCCATCAAAGCTCCAACATCAGAATTCTCCTCTCAAAATCGTACTAGAGGTACAATATTTATAGATTCTTCAACCAATGAAATGTTGACACGTTTTAGGACATGTTAGGCCATTTAGAGTTGGTGGTCACCATATATCGAGTGGGCGGTCACCGCAAAAATTAAGTTTCCAAGGATTTCTTATGGCAGTCGCCGCAATGAAGTTGGCGACCACATGATTCCAATGTAGTGGTCGCCACGTTGGCTAGGGTTTTCAAGAGGTTCTTGTGGAAGTCACCGCAATGGAGTTGGTGGTCCCATGGTTCAAAAGTTGGCGGTTCAACGTGATTTCACTAGTTTGAAGGTTTTGATCATTGAGTTCAAATACTAAGCTTAGATCATTTTTTGATGATTGTTCAGAGCACCAATCCCCTTGTTTTCATCATCAAGTTCACCCGAATTAACCTAAGATTGGTGGGGTCAAATTGGAGTGTCTACAGTTGCCCTCTTTGATATAACTTGCATAGCAACGCGTGATGCAAGTTATATCAAAGATCCAGAGACAACACCCATTTTGATCGAGCCGTTAATCTTAGGCCACAAACACGCAAGCATGCATATGATGTTGGTCATACTCGAATTTCTATCGAGCTACCTGCGTACCCATTTGTTAGGGATCAGACCAAAACGTAGTTTCTGGAGCAAATGTACAGATGTAAGATACTAAACATAATGCAGATGCTAAACATGATGCATGATGCAAATGCTAACATGATGTAAATACTAGTATGATCAAACAATTCCTAAAGGGAACACAAACAATCAAATAAGTTAAAGATCGAGTCAAGATCTAAGAACTCGGTTAGGGATAAAAGGATTGAGTTAAGATCTTAGAAATTATCTTAACTGGAAAAATAACAAAGAATTAATTAGGTCGAGTCAAGACCTAAAAACTCGAAACGATAATAGGATAAGGATAACTAAAAAGTCGAGTCAAGGCTTTAAAATCATCCATAAATGAGATAACCATGAATTAATAGGTCGAATCAAGACTTAAAAATTCGAGACGAAAACGAGATAAAAATAATTAAAAGCCGAGTTACGGCTTAAAACTATTTTCATCGAAAAGAAACCACGAATTAATAGGTCGAGTCAAGACCTAAAAACTCAAAACGAAGCATAGAACAAAAATAATTAAAAGCCGAGTCAAGACTTAAAACTATTTTTATCGGAAGAAAACACCACGAATTAATGGGTCGAGTTAAGACCTAAAAATTTGGAACAAGAACGGAAAAAAAATTAAAAGCCAAGACAAGACTTAAAACTATTTTTAAACTCCCCAAAATAGGCAAACAAACACATTATAGGGGCATTAAAAGAAAACATGACATAAGCGCCTGGAGAGCAGGGCTTGAAAAGCCTAAGACACCTTCTGGATTTAGGGTGCTTGAGGAGTAGGGCTTGAGAAACCTAAGACGCCTTCTGGACTTAGGGTGCCTGGGAAGGAGGACTTGAAACATAGGATGCCTAGCGCATTAGAGCTTGCAACATAGGATGCCTAGCACACTAGGGCTTGGAAAACCTAAGACGCCTTCTGGACTTAGGACCTAAACACCTTATAGACAAGGATTTATAGAAAACCTAAGACACCTTCTGGACTTAGGACCAAGATGCCTTATGGACATGGGTTTTAGAGAGAACCTAAGGATCGTCACACATACACGAACCTAGGATTTGAAAGATTTGCGTGGCTCAACAAGGCTTAGGGCGCCTAATCTTCTGGGGCTTAAAAGAACCGAAGGGTCGTCACACATATACAAACTTAAAGTTTAAAAGATTTTTCTGGCGCACCAAGACTTAGGGTGTTTAGCTCACTAGGGCTTGAGAGAACCAAAGGGTCGTCACTCGCACACGAACCTAGGGTTGAAGGATTTATCTGGCGCACTAGGGCTTAGGGTGCCTAGTCTTCTAGGGCTTGAAAGAATCAAAGGGTCGTCACTCACACACGAACCTAGGGTTAAAAGATTTTCCTGGCTCATCAGGGCTCAGGGTGCCTAGTCTTCTAGGGCGTGAAAAACCTAAGACGCCTTCTGAAGTTAGGGTTTGGAGAAAAACCTAAAACACTGTCTAGATTTGGGACTTAGATGCCTTATGGAGTAGGGTTTAGAGAAAACCTAAGACACCTTCTAAACTTAGGACCTAGACGCTTTATGAACTAGGGTTTGGACAAAACCGAAGACACCTTTTGTACTTAGGACCTGTACGCCTTATGGACTAGGGTTTGGAGAAAACCTAAGGATTGCCACTCACACACGAACCTAGAGTTGGGTTTGCCATACGCACCAAGGTTTAGGGTGCCTAGCTCACTAGTACTTAAGAAAACCTAAGGATTGTCACACACATACGAACCTAGGGTTGGGTTTACCTGGCGCACCAGGGCTTAGGGTGCCTAGCTCACTGAGGCTTCGGGTGCCTAGTTCACTAGGGCTTTAGAGAAAACCTAAGGATCATCACTCACACACGATCCTAAGGTTAGGTTTTCCTGGTGCACCAGGGCCTACGGTGCCTAGCTCACTAGGGCTTTAGAGAAAATTTAAGGATCATTACTTGCACACGAACCTAAGGTTGGGTATGCCTGGAGCACCAAGGCTTAGGGTGCCTAGACAATGCTTCGCATATGACTTGAATTTAAATGAAGAAGGTGCCTAACATACTAGAGCTTAGATCAACGAGCCATTGTTGAGGGCTGCTACACAGCTTTTAGGATCCACGGGCTCATGTTTTTCGCTTTGGCCTTAAAAAATTATGCCCCACTAAAGAGGAGTTCACCGCCATTCTTGATCTCATCCTAGGGTGTTCGTGGCAATACCTTTCTTGTTCGTCTCTACGAAGAAATAGATCATGTGTTTTTATGGTTTGACTGGCCAAGAGGTTTCTTTCTTCGTCCGTAGGGATTCACTTGACACAGATTTTTCCCTATCGATGCCCTTTGTGACTTAAGCTTCCAGTTACGGCCCCGCTATATTCTGTGCATCTGTCTGCTTGCCCGGCACCTTCTTGTTTGTAGTGACGACTGGATTAGCACTATTCTAGTGGACATTGTTGAGAAAATAAGGGTAAGGAAGGACTGTGTCCCTAGTTTTGGTTGAGACCCTGATTAGTCTAGATGCGATCCATCGGGGTTTAACCACGTCTTTTGCCAGTAGTCATCTGCTTCTCCAAGTAAAACTCAAATCTCTTCTTTTTCTACTCTTCTCTCCTTTTGTCATTTTTCTCGATTTTTACCGTTCTTATCTCCTTTTGCTGATTTCTCTTGAATTTTACCGCTCTTTTCTTCCTTTTCCATTATATCACTTTATTTTCCTACATATCTCTCCTTTTGCTGATTTCTCTCGATTCTTATCTCTTTTCTCTCTTTTCAAATCTGACTGATAGAGAAGGTAAATCTTCTACAGAAACTGGCTTCAGATGGGTACAACGCTGCTACCTTTGTCTATAGTCCTTTTTACTCGATATGCACTATCGAGGTGACTTGGAAACAGTGTCTTTCTTCGCTGACTGAAAGAGACATCACATGGGAGTGCTGCTGGTGGCGGATTCCTTTTATGACTTTGACCACTATGGACCATTCAAGTGTCTTATTGATTGGTCTGTGGCTGTCTACCCTCTACTATCCACACTAGATCATGAGGTAGTTTGGTCGAGTTCAGATCATATTTCATGGCGTACGTGGTCGTATGTATTCATCTTCCCTTCAAGCCCCATTTCTAGAGTGGGTATTAGGAGGCTTAACCATCTTGTTCACTAATATAGATGCAAGAGCTATCCCACACTGAGCTCCTCGAGGAGTACAAGGCATAGCTAGTTCAGGAAAAAGAAAGCAGAAACAAATAAGAGGGAGAAGAACAAGTAGCAAAGACAAGGAAGATCTGAGAGATTTGTTTCGCTTTTAGAATTTTATAGCTTTCTTCTTTATTTAGAGTTTGGGACTTGCGTGCCCGTCCTTTATTTCCAAAACCTTATGATCGTAGCTGAAATAATAAAAATCCCACGTTTATCTAAAAAAGGTTCTCAATTATTTAAAATTTTTCGATTCTTGCAATTAAAGGACTTTATTATCATAACTCACAGATAAATTTGCTTTGATCATTATTTAGATTCAATGATGGCTAAAACAAAGAAAGTGGCTAGACTTCTTGAAAGAAGCTGCCTACGTATCTTAAAAAGTGAAATCAGGCCATAACGTAGTTCGGACTCAATTTACTCTCGGGTATTAACTCTCTCCTTTTATGATGCCCTAACTTTTGCCAAGGTCGTTCTTTCAAGTTTTCGGCCTTATGGGCTACTCTAACTTTTGCCTAGGCCGCCTTTTTTATTTTCAACCTAGCGAGTTTTTCTTTTTATTTTATTTTTCTCTCAAGGATAATACTTTTTAAGCTGGTTCAAGTTAATCGGAGTAAAAAACATGTTACCATTCAAATCCATGATGATTACAGCACAACCGGTTATAATAGTCTTGATCAGATACAGCCTGGCCCAATTTGGTTTGAACTTTTCCCTTGGATCAAATACGAGAGCCCTGATCTCCTTAAAAACCAAGTCACCTTCTCTCAAGGCTTGGGTCTTGACTTTCTTGTTGAATGCACGAGCTATTCTCCTTTGGTATTCTTGTATGTGAAATAGGGTTTGTATTCTTCTTTCATTGAATAAGAAAAGCTTTTCCATCCAATTTTTCTACCATTCTTTTGTGGGTTGAGCCGCATCTTATACTTCCTGATTCTTTCGAAGAATTTCTACAGTTCTATGATATGGCCGTCTTGATCTTTGGACTTCACAATCATGTCATGTAACAAAGTAGTTGCAACCCTTTAATAGGTTGTCCTACATTCTTCAAATCGAATAGCATTACACGGTAACAGTAAGTGCCCCACAGTGTAATGAATGTTATTTTTTCTCTGTCTTCAGGGTCTATTAGAATCTGATTATACCCAGATAAACTATCCATGAATGACAAGAAGGCGTGCCCCGATGTACTATCCACTAAGACGTCAATATGCGATAGTGGGAAGTCATCTTTGGGCTCGCCTTGTTGAGATCTCGAAAACCCACACAAACTTTGATACGTCCATCATTCTTCAAGACCGGTACAATATTTGCCACCCACTTTGGGTATTCAGTTACCATGAGAAAACCAGTGTTGATCTGCTTGGTGATTTCTTTCTTGATTTTTAGAGCCCGTTCTAGTCGTATTCTTCTCAACTTCTGCTTGACTGGTTTGGCATCGGGATGCAAAGGGATATGGTGTTGGACAATTTTGGGATCAATACCGGACATATCCTCGTATATGACTATGTAAAAATGTCTTTGAATTTTTTTAATAAAGTTATTAATTATTCACGTTCAATTAAAAATAAAGAAGAACCAATTTGAACAATTTGTGGGTTAATTTCATTACCTAGATTTATTAACAAAATTTATTCAATTATTGGTTGGGTACACATTTCTTCTTCTCTTTTTATTAAAGTTTTTAATTTTTTGGGGACATCCCCTTCGAATTTAAAATTATCAAAAAACGTATAAAATAAATTAAGCAAAGTAAACTAATTAGAACCTTCATTTATTTCATTGATATCAAAGAGATGAGGGATTACTAAATCAAAAGAAAAAGAAGAGGGTGCACAAATAGACGTGCCCTCGAACTCGACATTTAACTGATCTAAACAAAGCAAAAACTAATAAGACTCCGACTTGACTTGAGACTTTAATCATGTAAATTTCAAAAATTTAAAAACCAACTGTGACATTCGGTGTAGATGAAGGTGGGAAGACCTTATTGTCAATGAGATCCTGAATGTCATGGCAGAGTTTCAAATAGTTGTCGATTGGGTGTCCATGGCTCTGATGGTATGACTAATATTGGGTGGGATCGTAGCGTAGTGGTAAAGGGTTAGGAGGCGGCATTGAATCAAGAAGCTTTATCAGCCCTTTCTCGATAAGTCGATTTAGGGCCATGGTCAGAAAGATATTAAGGGGAGTGAAAACTCTCCTTAGTATTTTTGGCTGCGACGACTAGTTATTTTTGGGGTGGAGGTGATGAAGGTGATGAATTTGGTCGATCTAATTGGGGTTTTAGCAAATTCACCTCGTTAGAGCGAGATGCAGGATTAGTGGAAGAGGTGGGATGGTTTTGGTTGTTAGATGGGTAAGGTCTTTTTGACTTTTAGCTCGGCTCGACCTCATCAATATCACCAAACTGGATTGCATCTTCTATCTGAACCCCGGCATCAAATAATTGCTCGAATGCGGAGAGCGGTTGTGTGATCAGATAACACTTCAGAGGAGATTGGAGATTCTTGACTAGAATCCTCACCTAATCCTTTTCTATTAGTTAGTTTGTCATTTTAACCGCCTTTCCCTTCAATTTGGTTACAAAGTCCACAAACGACTCTCTTCTTTCTTGACGAGTGGTCACCAGCTCCCGAGTGGTTACATCTAACTAGACGTTGTAATTGTATTGACTGATGAAGGCAGTGGCAATGTCTTCCCGCATCCTGGTCTTTGCAACATCTAGGGAGAAGAACTATTTTTGAGCTATACCAGAAAGAGATCGGTGAAAGAGCTAAGCCTTCAGTTGGTCATCAATTCCCTCTTATAAGGGTGCTACGGGTAATCGTGTGTGTTTTTAACGGTTAAATTGCTGTAGAACTGACTTTGTTTCAAGAAAATCAAATTTTGGTTTCAAAAAGGGGTTTTGTGTTGATTTCGGTGGATGGAATCAGGTTTTGGGATTTTTCGTTCGGTGATTCTAGATGTTTTCGGCTTGTGTATGTCCGTGGGTGTTATATATATGCGAATCGGTAAGTTTAAGGGTGTTTTGATGCATTATAGTGGATGTTTTAGAGTTTGGGGGCTAAGAACACCAAGAACAGCAAAATCTAGGCTCTTCTCGGGTGTTAGCTCGCTTGAGCGCCCGATGTCCGCTCGAGCGGACTAGCTGCACAAGGCCATTTTGTTTTGATGTTATCTCCCTCGTTCGGACTCAGAATTAGGTCGGTCTTATACTCAAATTGAAGCTCCAGAAGTCCTCTTTCCAATAACACATCTCTCACCTTAAAATTCTTTTTACAAAAAAAGTTATGATCAAAAGAGTGAATGTGTGTCAAGATTTCCAAACCGTTTTTCACCCGTTTTTGGCCGAATGTTTGGGAAAAGGTTGTTTTTCATCCTTGTTGGCCCTTTTGACCTAATTTCATGTTCCGTGGGACGTTGTGGTGTTCTTATAGACATCGTGGGTTTGTGTTGGGCGCGTGTGTGCGTCGTAGGTTGTGTAGGGTGCGTGTTGGGCGTGTGAAAGTTCGTGTTGGCCGTGTGGGGCTTCGTGTTGGCCGCGTTGGGCGTGTGTTGGCCCTAGGTTGTTGGTTGATGTGAGATGGTTTGGTTTAGGTTTTCGATTGGCGTCCTATGGTATTTAATTGATTAATTGATGGAAATTAGTCGATTCAAATACCTGTGGATTCTTTTTGTGGTTCGGTTGGTTATGTGATGGCTTCGAAAGTCGTGTGGTGGCTTCTCAGTCGATTGGGTTATGGGGCTTGATAAATTACTCTCCTCTAGTGATTTTAGTTGATTGGATTATGAGGTCCTGTCAATTAAAGTCACGGAGAGGGTGTTGGTTATTTCATGCGGGGTGTTGGTGCACGATTGTGTGCATGGTGGTTCGTGCATTGTTGCGTGCGGGGGTTTGGTTTTGTTTCTCGGTTTGAGTTTTCTCCCAGCGTTGACCGCTCGAGCGGTGGTTGAGCGCTCGAGCGGGGTGGTGCCAGAGTGTTGGGTCGGTGGATGACCGCTCGAGCGGTGGTTGAGCGCTCGAGCGGGGTTGTGGTAGTGTGTTATGTCGGTTGGGGACCGCTCGAGCGGTGGTTGAGTGCTCGAGTGCTTAGGCTGTGTTGGCCTCTGGGTTAGGTTTTGGTTTTGGTTTTCTGTATCATTGGTTATCCAGTGTGTAGACGGGTCCCGATTTGTGGATGGGTTGTTCGGGTATCGAATGACGGTGTGTGTGGCATGTGTTTTCGTGTCGAGTTATATGGCAGGTGGCGTCATGATGTGAAGTTATATGTGACTTTGTGCTTTTATAACTAGATTGTATATTTATAACTCTGTTTATTATGTACGGAATATGTAAGTGGATTACATAAGGTGTTATCGTTATGTGTAACGTAGTTTATGCTTTAAAACCTAGAGTTTTATATGCATGTGTCGTGGTTTGTGAAACGTTGTGTTGATACATGGTTATATGCTTTAAATCCTGATTTAGGTTTGCATGTATGTATGAAATGGATAAGATGAATCTGTGATCCAGTAGATGTAAATCCTGGTTGATGATGCACGTGTGCGTGTGTGGATGTATGAGGTAGGCTGCGAAAGCCGGTGTATGTGCGATTGTGGGCTGCGGTCCTTCGATGAAAGTCCGAGAAGATGCATTAGTTAGGGCTGTGGTCCTTCGGTGAAAGTCCGAGAAGATTCATGGATTGCATGTATTACATTTTGGGACGGATAGACTAATTTTTTTAAAAACTATATTATCAGCCTACGGGAGTCGAAATACTGTATTAACAGCCTACAGGAGTCATAATACTCCAATCGTTTTTAGGGCTCTTATGAGTCGACAAATGGTTTTTATCCTTGCTTTTCCTTGCATGTGAAAATGTTTTTTTTTTGCGCTGGTGAGTCGTGATCTAAAACTATTTTTAAATTATTTTTATTGGCTTGAAAGAGAGTCAAAAATTGCACTTCGTTTATCGAGCATGTTTAGTTTATACTGCATGTGTTGTTTAGAATCTGCTGAGCTTTGGCTCACGGTGTGGGATTTTGCTTTTCTTCAGGTACCGGTCACACAGGGTAATCAGGAGGTGCTGGAGAGGTGGAAGTGCTTTAGCCTTCCTTTTTGTTCCTTTTGTTACATGTATATGTTGTAACACATTTTTCGGTGTTGGAACCGTGTAGTATAATCTTTTGGCGTTAGAGCCTTATGTTTTGTAAGCCGTTGGGCGTTTATATATACAATGTATGTATGGTTTATTTGAGAGTGCATTATCGGTTGGGTTGTATGTATGGTAGTTGTGGGTGTTTCACGTGACCCAGAGTTTGGGGCGTGACAATCAATGATCTAGCCCAATGTTAGAGAGTCAGGGTTTTGATATCTGTGGTCAATTTCTTAGTACGTCAGTAGGGTGTCAGTATTAAAATTCTTCCGTCTCTTAACCCGTCAAAGCTCCTATATAAGAATTCTCTTCTTAAAATCGTACCAGAGGTACGGTATATATAGAATTCTTCAACCAATGAAATATTGACACGTTTTGGAACACGTCAGGTTAATTGGAGTTGGCGGTCGCCAAATATCGAGTGGGCGGTCACCACAAAAATCAAGCTATCAAGGGTTTCTTATGGCGGTCGCCACAATAAATTTGGCGACCCCATGGTTCCAATGCAGCGGTCGCCACCTTGGCTAGGGTTTCCAAGAGGTTATTGTGGAGGTCGCCGGAATGGAGTTGGCGGTCCCATGGTTCAAAAGTTGGCAGTTCACGATGATTTCATTAGTTTGAAGATTTTGATCATTGAGTTCAAATACTAAGCTTGGATCATTTTTTGAGGATCGTTCAGAGCACCATTTCCCTTATTTTCATCATTGAATTCACCCAGATCAACCAAAGATTGGCAGGGTCAAATTGGGGTGTCTACAACCTTCGCCTTAAATTTTTTGAATGTTTCAAAGCATTCAGACTTATGGTGCGTCAAGTAAATGTATCAATTCCTTGAGTAGTCGTCAATGAAACTAACGAAGTACTCAATGCCTCCTCTAGCCCGGAAAATCATAGGACCACGCACGTCAGAGTGAACTAGTTTCAACGATTCTTTAGCGCTATAGCCTTTAGCCGAAAAGGGCCTCTTGGTCATCTTACCCTCTAAACAGGACTTACAGACTGGAAGTGTCTCCACTTCCAATGAACATAAAGGTCCATCTTCTACCAGTCTATTTATCCTTTTTAGATTAATCTCACGCAAGCGTAAGTTTCAAAGAAATATTTGGTTCATACAGATCATCCACCAATGTAACATAACAAATAAAATATTTATTTTTCTTAATAACCACAGAGTTATTAAAATGAACAGAATTTTTTGTCTTCACCAAATTAGAAATAGAAATTAAATTCCTTCTAGTAGAACGTACAAAGAGACAATCTTTTAAAAGTAAAATCCTATCTGTTCTAAAACTGAGAGTGACATCTCCTATTGTAACTACTGCAACCTTAGTATTATTGACCATATGTAGGTAATTTCTCCATCACTGAGCTGCCTGATTTTTTAGAACATTTACAAAGAATTATAGATATGATTAGTGGCTCCCGTATCTATATAATAGGTACCGATAGATAACACCGCTAAATATGTTTCAGCCACTAGTGAACAGAAATTACCTTACTTGTTCTTCTTACTGAAAAAAACTAGACACTGCTTGTTCCAATGCCCCAACTGGTTACAGTGATAGCACTTGCCTTTCAGCTTCTTCACACAAGCTTTTGGCCCCTTAGATGTTCTTGGACTTGTGCCTTCCTATTTCTGAACCTTTTTCTTTTTCTTACCTTTCGGCTTAGAGGAAGTACCTTTTTCAACTACATGCACATTACCTGGCTTCCTATGAATTCCTTTGGCTGCTTGAAGTTCTTCAAGAAGTTTTGCCAATGAAAACCTGAGCTTATTCATGGAATAATTCAGGAAAAACTACTTAAAGCTATTAGGCAGTGACTGAAGTATGATATCGACTTGGGTTTTTTCGTCAATCTCCTAGGATCTCCAGTTCATTCAGAAGACTGATCACCTTCAGAATATGATCTCTAATTGGGGTTTCTTCAGCTATGCTTGTATTCATCAGAGATTTCATGGCCACTTGCCTAGCAGCACGATTTTGATGCCCAAACATTTCTTTGAGGTTCATAATCACGTCATAGGCATTGGGCAGAGACTGCTGCTGATGCTGCAATACATTAGGTATAGAATCCAAAATGTAACAGTGAGCCATCTAATAAGCTTTCTACCACTTATGAGAAGCGTAGGTTTCTTGTTCGGTCGCCCTCTCATCAGAAACTAGTGGACAAATCTCAGATAATACAAATTTATAGTTCTTGGCAGTTCAGACAATATCTAAGTTCCTTTTCCTGTCTATATTGTTTGATCCCATTAGTTTGTTTTCTTTGAATATAGTCGTGAGTGGATTGAAGTCATTTTAATCCTGAGAATCACATAATTAAAAACAATTAATTATAATGAGCAAAAATTTTGAATTTTATTTTAAATTGGTTCTATCTACCATTTTAAAAAAAATTTGTCAGTAACCTAATACCCTATGAATAGTATGTTTCGATAGGAGGACGTCTACTATCCATCGTTTGTCCAGACAGGCCAATTCCTATTAATTTTACTATTTAAGCAATAGACCATGCCAAGTAAAATTAAATAGCTGACGTAGTTTTGATCCAGTAAATAATAGCAGTGACTAAGATGGAGAGAATTCTATTATTTACAGCTAAGTGTTAACTATCACCTAATCCCAAATCAATCACTTTGTAATGAATCCTTCAGATGGAGAAGTGATTCACAATAACGATTATCTAAACTTATCTCTGAAAGAGATTCATACTAGCAATATCACAATTAATTCTATCCGATAGGGAGAAAGACCTTAGTGCCAACGCGCAGAATTATTTACATCACCTACGAACTAGTAATGGAGACTGCGGGATTTATCTGTGAATAAATTTTTTCTCTCACTTAGTTTTTTAAAATATTTTTAGGGTTATAAAAATTATTTAATTAAAATAAATTTATTAATTTTGAAAAACAATATGATCTGAAAGATTTCAATTTTTTTAAACCATATTTTTGTGTATTAATGTGTAACAAATAAACTATTCTCAAAATTCTTATTTATTTAAAAAATTAATTTTAAATAAAACCAAGAATTTAATTTAATTTTTCAAGTTGCACATTTTTTCAAAAAATAATAATTTATTAAAATTAAACTATTCTTTTTATTTAATTCAAAATTTGAAATTAATTTCACATTTTTCTAAGATATCTGATTTAAAAAAATCATCTTAAACGTATTATT
This sequence comes from Heliamphora pulchella, assembly GCA_032270985.1. Lineage (NCBI taxonomy): Eukaryota > Viridiplantae > Streptophyta > Magnoliopsida > Ericales > Sarraceniaceae > Heliamphora > Heliamphora pulchella. Next base: position 12,627 of record JAULJZ010156015.1, on the reverse strand, counting down.
TTGTAATAAAATAAAATATCTAAAAAAAATTTAAAAATAGTTTTAATTAAAAAAAATTTATTTTATTTTTTTGTTACAAAAATTAATTTAAATCGAATTTTTTAAAATTAATTAAAATAAATAAAAAAATAAAAATATATATCATCTATGCAGTTAAATAATATAAATGCAAGATATATATATTTCAGTTTTATGATCGAATCGAAATTCTATCGAGTTTCGTCCTGTTATTAAACGATAAACTTGAAATCAGTCATTCTTATCAAAATCATCTTCCGGCATCCGAAACCTAATAAGAATCTTCGTAATGTAGTGTTATAATTATACAATACCACCCGAGTCTCAAAACTACAAAAACAGTCGGCCATAATAGCCCAACAACCAACCACCGCCGGCCACCACCGACGCCGCGCAAGCTACCACTTTCGCGCGACTTTTGGTGCCTCATCCAATGTCCGTTTTGCCCTAATTTTTTTTAGAAATTTGTTCACGAAATATACTATTTTTCTGTCAAAAATCAAAACGAAAACAACCTCGAAAACTACTTTCAATGAGGGCCGAACGGCCACCGCAGCTACTTTTTTCTGTTCCTGTGGTTGTTTCGGCTCCAATTTTTTGTTGTTTTTAGCACTGATATACAGTCATATAATACCCTGAAGAACACCCTGAAATATTCCCAAAAAGTATCAAAACAGACCCCTAAAGTAGCTCTGCCACCGTCGCTACTTGTCGCCGGTACTGCTATTTTTCGTGCCTCTTTTTGCGGCTATTTTTTTACAACTTTTTAAACTGTTTTTCAACCATATTTTACTGCTATTGTATGCCTAAAAACCTGCTCAAAAAAGTTTCAAAAACACCTCAAAAAATCACCGAAAATGCCCCAAACCGTCGCCGCTGAATGCACCGCTAGTGGGGCTATTTTGTGCCATTTTTTTTGCGTTTTTGGAAAATATTTTGATGCTTCTTTTTAAGTCTAAAAACTACAAAAAAAACTTGCTAAAAAACCTGTCAAAAAATTCATGAAAAAACCACCGCGATCCGTGGCCCAAAACTCCCAAAGCCACCGCCGGTGCCGCTGATGCTTGTTCTTTGTGTTCTTCGTCTATTCAAACATATTCTTACATATATCGAACAACATCAAAAGAACAAATATATCTTTTACATTAAAATCTATCTTTCGAAGGCTCACAATTGATGTAAAAAGCCTAGACTACCACGATCAACTCTCGTGATTTAAAAAATTAATTAAATTATCATTTAAACCATTTAATCAAATATGAATATAACAATGATCATAAAATTAAAATTAGAATGCCTGCAAAATAAAATTAGCACACTGTTCTAAAGCTACTCGATCCCTCGATTAAACAATATTCATTAATCAAAATGGCTTTGAAACCAATTGTTAGAGTCAAACTGCCAAGATCATTGATTTGAATACGATTCTTTTGATAAAAAAATACTAAACGGGCAATTGCCGAAACAGGCTCCAATTTAAAACTTTTTCCTTTGATGTCGAATGATTAAAATAAAAATCAGTACTCCCAAAGTTAGATTCAAGATTATACCTTTCGAAATCTAGTGGAATGATTTTGGTTACTACAACAACCACGAATGTGAATCCTTCGAGTTGAAGCCCCGATCAAATATTTTACTATATTTTTATATGCGAGTCATGAACATAGAGTAGGTTACGATCTATCGTGATCTTGAAATTGCTAATCTAGCCATCTAGGATTTACGTAGAAATTCCAATTCAATAATGTGTGGAATCTGAGCTAGAGTTAGCATATTCGCATATATATAGGGTTACAGCAGGGACCTGAGGAGTAAATATGACTTAAGCTTCTAATGTAATTGTGAAAACCAGCCTGTCCCTAAGGCAATTTTATAAAAACATAAATTACAATTTATACCACTAAAGAATCGTAATTGCACTCCCAGCCATATTCTCAAAATCGATTATTCGAGCTCTTATTATTAAATACTTAACTTATCTTCCCATGTTAAGATTCTTGATACCCGCCAATTACGTTTAATTACTGATAATTTAATTTAATCGGCTTCATAAAATTTCTTAAACCCTTCCGCTTAACTTATTTGACGGCCGAATAATAAATTCTACCTATAGAGTTTGGTCCGGTCAAAACTTATAAACTTCCTTAAAGGAGTATTGTCAATCTCGAACAATCGGGACGTGAATTTCGTCAATAATTAATATTTGTCATATATTTAATACCGCTATCCAACTCACCGAGAATATTGACCCGTAAAAGATCACACCCTCTAGTGAATCAAAATAATGAATACTAAATACATGAAAATAATAATTATTTTGGGATTAAGAACATAAGCACTCATAATAATCTTGGGGTATGAATTAATTTATATAGTCAATATAAAATTAATTATCCCAATGTGGTCATTTTCAATACACAAAATGTACTACCATAGAGAGTCAAAACAATAAACGACACTATTATTTGTTTTTCGTAAACAAGATCTACTAAAACTCTGTACTACAGTTGTACCGATGGTTTGTCTAATTCTATCTAAACTGTGAACCATAAACTTACATTCTGCAAGAACCTATAATATGATCTTCTGTGTGCAAGCCGTACTCTACACACCAGATTAAATACTATACAGAATAAAGGACATCTATGCATAACATTAAAGAAATGATATCGCGTACATTACTCGTTAAGATTCTCATAAAATAAAAAATAATTTTATTGAAGAATAAAATAAAATACTAAAACCAACAAAATCTATAATTTCTTACTATACAACCCTGACAGTGTATGACGATGGTCGAAGCAAAACTTCTATCGAGCTGTCTATGTACCCCTTTGTAAAAGATCAAACCAAAACGTAGTTCTAGGACAAATGAAAAAGGTGCAAGATGCAAAGCATGCTTCAAGTACAAAGTACGATGCAGATACCAATAGATCAAAACATAGGAACCTCAAAAGGTCGAGTCAAAACCTAAAGGAGCATAAACAAGAAAAAATCTAAACATCTAGTCAAGATCTATGAACTTAGCTCGGGAAAACAAAAAATAGTTTAAAAGGTCGAGTCAAGACCTAAAAGCTATTTCATCGGGAAAAGAACTCAAATTAATAGGTCGAGTCGGGACCTAGAAATTTGAACGAGAACAGGATAAAAAATAATTTAAAAAATAGAGTCAAGACTTTAAAACTATTTTTATCGGGAGAAAAGAAAAATTAATAGGTCGAGTTAAAACTTAAAAATTTAGACGAGAACAGGATAGAAAATAATAAAAAAGCCAAGTCAAGATTTTAAAACTATTTTTATCGGAAGAAAAACACAAATTATTAAGTTGAGTCAAGACCTAAAAATTTAGACGAGAACGGGATGGAAAATAATTAGTGAGTGCGGTTGAACCATGGTTTCAACACGTGGTTGATGAATGAGTGCCTTTAAAAGTTTGTGCATAGCTGCGGGCCTCTCTAAATGTATAACAACTATGAGTGTAACTTGGGATTCGATTGCTTCTATCGTGAAAGACCGTAAAGAATTGTTTAATTGGGGTGGGTACTTGTCATGCGGTGAAAAACCGTAAAGGATTGTATAATTGGGGCGGATGTTGGTCCTCTGGTGAAAGACTATAAAGAATTTGCATAATTGGGTCAGTACTTGTCCTTCGGTGGAAGACCGTAAAAGAGTGTAAAGTGTATAGGAAACATCGTAGGTTGTGGAAACCTAGTTGGAATATAACGTGTTATGTATGATTATTGAACTGTTTGATGTTATTGGATTATATGAAAACTCATGGTTTTAAGGATGGAAAATTATTTTGTGACGTGCGTAGTCGAGTTATTTATATAATTTGTAATTGCATATTATGCTTTTAATTCATGCTAATTTATTCTTATTGGGTTTCGACTCACGTTGTGGGATTTAAAATCTTTTAGGTGAATTTGATCACGTGGATTGATCATGAGGAGCTCCGGAGATGGTTGAAGACAAAATTCTTAGTTTTGTTGTTCGGTAATTATGATCAATTTTTTATTGGATCATGTAATGATGCTATGTGTTTCGGACTTGAAAACATATGTTGTGTAAGCCTTTGGGCCTTGATATCAATACATGCTATGTTTGTATGTTAATGAGAGGAACCATGGATTGGTTATTTTAGTTTCATGGTTATATGAAATGGTTCTTGTTTGGTTAATTTCAATGTTTTAATAAATCATTTTCGGTTGGTTTTATGTTTAATATCATTCTTGTACCTCGAGGAGGGTTTGAACCTTGTTTTAGTTGGTTTGTTATGCCTCGAAGGTTTTCAAAAAGGTTGGGAAAATGATTAAGTGTTGGGTGTGAAAAGTTGAGTTTTGAAAAATGGTCTAGAGCCAAACTGCTCGATGGGCCGCTCGAGCGATCTATCGAGTGGTCAATGTGAACCCTCCGTTGGTTTACAGGCCGTGGGAAAAGCAGTGTACATGCAAGGACTGCTCGAGCGATCTGGGCAAAAAATGAAAATTTCAATGGTTTTGTTTTTAAAACTTGGCTACTGGAGACCTCAATCTTATTCCTTTGTGTTATTCTTTTACATACAATAAATCTCTCAGAAATGCATTTTTCAAAGGTTTTAAGTTTATTTTTGTTTGCGTTCTTGGACCCATCTAGGCTCGGGTGGTTTCGATTGATCTTGGTATCTCAAAATGAATTTTCTTAAGTGGTCTGTGTAACCCGAATTTTGGGGCGTGACAACTTAGTATCAGAACTCTAGATTCGAATACTTAAGAGTCATGAGAGAGGTTGCGTCATCCTGTGAGGATGTTGCATGTGCTTGATTACATGTGTTTAAATGTTTTGATAACATGAGAATGATAACCTATTGAGCATGAGGATTTTTTTTATTACATAAGCATGGAGGTTGGACCTTAGGATTGATTAGTTTTTCTTTTGGGCATTTGGATTAACAAACTTGGAAACCAAGTTAGAAATACGTTTAGCCAATGTATCTTTTAGTAAAGAATCTAAGTAGGTTACCCAAATTGACGCGTTACTCTTATCAATGCTCCTTAGTACGTGAAATTTATTTACATGATATTAAATGGCTAAGTGTTAGCATGATTATGTGATTTATGTTGGTAATAACATGATGAGTTAAATCTTATGTTGTTATGTTCTATATTTTTTTCATATAGAAGTTATGTCAGCGCGGGAAGGACGAGGCCGTGGTCGAGACTGTGGCCGTGGTTTAGGCCAAAGGGATGTGCCAATCTCTAATGCTTGGGATGCTAATGCTCTCCAACGACCAGTAGATAGAGTAGAGTTACTACGAGAGATTGTGGGTTACATCCGTTAGCTAGCTAAGGCCACTAGAGGAGGAGCGAGAGTACCTAAGCTGAGGGTGATTGCTGTGATGCGTGAGTTCCAACGTCTTGACCCTTCTACCTTTGTTGGGAATTTCGATCCCAAGGTGACCACAAAATGGCTAGAACTTGTGACAAGGATACATAATACGTTACAGGTTATCAAGGACGATTTGAGAGTTACGTTCGCTACTTTTCAGTTAAGGGGTGGCACCCATAAATGGTGGAAGTTTACTAGAATCATGGTGGAAGGTATATGGGACGATTTTACGAATGTATTTTTGGAAAACAACTTTCCCGAGTCCTCAAGGGATCTTTATCGTGGGGAGTTCTTTTCTCTCACTTAGGGAGCACTGAGTGTTATACAGTATGAGGTGAGGTTTACCAGCTTTCCGCTTCACTCAAGACTGTATATCTACTGACGGGCTACGCTCGAAGATGTTTGAAAAGGGTCTGAGGCCCACAATCTGGAAATGCGTGGCATGATTGAGACTACGTGTCTTTAAAGAGCTGGTGGAATCAGCAATCACCATTGAGAACACATTGAGTGAGACTCGTAGACCAAAGGAGGTTAGGGCACCACAGGGTGGAGCAGAGGCACAGTCAGATGGGCGCTCCAACAAGAGGCAGAGGTCCTTTGGCCCTGGTCTTCATCCTTTTGGGTCAAAGCAGTAGTTTTCTACACATGCACCCTTGGTGGCTTCATCTGAATGGTTAAAGTGGAGGGAGCTCATTTGTTTTTGGTGCTGGTAACTAGGGCATTGTGCGATGAATTGTCCATAGAAGGGACAGTTTCAGAGTTTAGTACCTGTTAACCCAAAAGAGTGGACTAGTAGTCTATTTTGGGTGTGGCCAACCAGGTCATTTTCATAGGAACTGTCCTCAAGGAGGGAGTGCACAGAGAACGACAAGTGCACCACTTGTTCAGCCAGTTCAGGAACGGCAGACGTACCAGCAGCAGTAGGCAGCATCCAGCAGCCTAGACTTCTAGGGTTACAGAAGGGGGTGCCTCAGTTTAGTTAATGCGATAACCCACAACACAGGGCTACGGAGGACAGACTAGGGGACCATTGGGTCAAGTGTACACCCTCATTGATCCTAGATCCTCCAAGGCACTGGTTGTGCCTGATGTTGCAACGACTACTTCAGTTATCAGATGTACTTTATTAGTGTACCATTCATTTGCTAGTCTTCTTATAGACATGGGATCATCACATTCCTTTATCTCATCTGCTTTTGCATCTGCTTTGGGATTGGAGATAGACTTATTGGGTAGCACGTTGTGTAGAGACCCTGACGGTGGGAACGTGATGTTGGGACGAGTCTGTAGATCCTGTGAGTTAGAAGTCGTCGCCCACTATTTAGAGTTTGATTTTATCATTTTTGACATGACCACGTTTGATATCATCCTAAAGATGGATTAGCTGACCACCTATCGTGCCTATATCGATTGTAATCGACAGAAGGTATCGATTTGTACACTTGAGGCTGATTATTTTTGTTTTGTGGGTGATAGGGACGATGGTTCAGTGCCCATACCCGGTGTTGTGTAAAACCAAAGAAACCTTAGTTTTCTCTTTTCTACTCTCATGTTGGATGAGACTGTTGGGGTTCGAGAAGAGTTTCTCCTTATGGCTTGTGACTATCTAGATGTCTTTCCTAATAATCTATTTGAGTTGCCACTAAGTCGTGAGGTAGAGTTTTTTATCAATCTTGTTTTGGGAGCTGCTCCTATTTTGTTGCCATCTTATCGTTTTGCACCAGCAGAGTTGCGGGAGCTTAAGGTACAGTTTCAAGAGTTTTTAGATAAGGGGTTTGTATGCCTTAGCACGTCGTCGTGGGAAGCTCTGGCCTTATTTACCAAAAAGAAGGATGGGTCCTTGAGATTGTGTATTGATTATCGGAGGCTGAATCAAGTAACGGTGAAAAACAAGTATCCTATGCCGAGGGTTTATGATTTGTTCGATCAATTAAAAGGTTTGAGTTGTTTTTCAAAGATTGACTTGAGGTTAAGGTATCACCATTTAAGGATCAAGGAAGGGGATATAGCAAAGTTCGCATTTCGAACTTGTTACGGTCACTACGAGTTTTTAGTTATGCCATTCTGTTTGACGAACACTCCTACGACGTTTATGGACTCGATGAACTGCATATTCTATCCATATCCTAATAGATTTGTGGTCATGTTTGTAGACGACATTCTTATCTACTCACCATCAAGGAAGATACATGAGGAGCATCCACGTGTTGCTCTGCAACTTTTAAGGAAACATCGACTGTATGCAAAATTTGAGAAGTGTGAATTCTGGATGCTCAAGGTGAAGTTTCTTAGACATGTGGTATCGGGGGATGGAGTATCTATGGATTCTTCAAAGACCGATGCAGTGATGAGTTGGGAACGAATGAAGAATGTATTTGAGATCTACAACTTTTTGGATTTGGCAGGCTATTATCGGCGATTCGTGATAGATTTTTCTTGACTCGCCGCACCAATGACTTGCTTTACAAGGAAGGGAGTCAAGTTCATTTGGAGTGAGTTTTGTGAATTGGCATTCCAGGAGCTAAAGAAGAGATTGACGAATGCTCCAGTGCTAGTTTTTTTGGGACGAGATTTAGGTTACACAATGTATTGTGATGTGTCACATGATGGCTTGGGGTGTGTCATGATGCAGGAGGGCAAGGTTGTGGCTTACGAATTTTGACAGTTGAAAACTGACGAACAGAACTATCTGACACATGACTTGGAGTTAGCGGCTGTGCTTTTTGCCTTAAAGGTATGGCGGCACTATCTGTACGGTGAGCATTTTGAAGTTTTTTTCGATCACAAGAATTTAAAATACTTAATTTCTCAGAAGGACCTGAATCTATGCCAGCGAAGGTGGATGGAGTTTATGGAGGACTACGATTATGTCCTCCAGTATCACCCTAGGAAGACCAATGTTGTAGCCGATGCTCTTAGTAAGAGATCTCATGATTCATTAGCTTTCATTGCCATGTGAGAGTAGGACATGCTCAAAGAGGTTGGTAAGTTTGATTTGTGCCTTGAGGAGACAGAGAAGGGTGCGATATTATTTTTAGTGGTTTTGCGACGCATGTTGATTGCTTGTGTTCTGGAGGCTTAGCAGACATATCAGGAAGTTCAGATGTTACGGGATCGTATTGCTAGTGGGGAAGCTGCCAAGAGATGGGTTGTGAGCCCGAATTAGAGTTTGAGATTTACAGGGAGAGTGTTTGTGCTAAAGTCGTGCCGTGGTGATGTGTTACATGATTTCCACCATTCTCGTCTTGCAGTGCACCTGGGAGGCATTAAGATATATCATCATTACGATCCATTTCTAAACATGGCATCGGTGATCGGCCAGTGAGTCAGAGCTCATCGGAAGCCTACATTTCAAATAGTTAGGGATTTTCAAAAGAATGTTATTTAGAAAGGATTTTGTGAAATCGAGAATTCACAAACATACCTAGAGCCAAAACTAGTGCCATGAAATATATTACCTTTATAGACGAGCAATTGTGTACAAAACGTTTGCATCCAACATAATTAGATACATCTATCTTTAATAGGCAATACAATGATAGATTCCTCTCCTTAAGGTACCCAACATTTATCTCATCCTAAAATATCATAACATCGACTTCACAAGCATGAAGCTCACGTGAATACACATATATCAAAGTTACAGGTTTGTCATAAAATATCAATTTTTCGGTATAAAAACACCTTATGAAGATCTTTTTGTCAAAAGCAATAACATCACTTTTCATAACAAGTTGCAAGCATTCAGCCATAGTAGTTTTCATAAACAAATTACAGGCTTTATGCCCTAGCAAGTTTTCATAAGCACGATTACAGGTACTTTGCCCTAGCAATTTTCATAAACATGATTACAGGCATTATGCCCTGTATACGATGATAAGTTCATGGTTATGCTAGAATTACATAGGGAGCGACCCTATAATCCTTTTCGATATGATATCATAACTAACAATCACCTGGCAATGATCCCATCTTTATACACATCGTTGTTTAACACCCCAGTGATCGAGCTAACACCATTCGAGCTATCATCATATATATGTTTTCAAACTATGCTCAACCAAGTTATTCACATTTTCTCAAAATAGAGATAATAACATTTCAACAAATATATTCATAACAAGAAAGTTATACAAGAATTATCATTTTATGCGAAAACATAACAGTTTGCATTCAAACTAAGGCAAAAACTCAAGTAATTAAGATATATGAGACTCATCTTGACTATAGCAGAGTAATTCAATTTGTTTGCTTGTAACATTCCCGTTCTATATGACACATAAAACTTTAATTATTATCTTTATATTTTTGAATAATCTTCTTATTTTTTATTTAATTCTTATTTATTACATCTTATTTATTTACTCTAATTATTTTTCTTAAAACATAGGATACATTTATATTTAGTTTTATAAAATAAAGTTTAAAATATATTTTTATTTTCTTAAAAACACTTTAAATTTATAATTCTCATAATTTAATTTATTTAATATAAAATCTATAAAATTCCTTATTTTGAACTTCAAATTAACTTTGTATTGTAAACCAAATTTAAATTAAAATATTCATTTTATTTGATATTTTAAAGCTTTGATTATAAAATCTTATTTTATTTTATTTAAACCTTTTTTTTCTTTTAAATTCTATAATTGGAATTTTATCAAATTTTTATTTTTTTTCCTTTTTCTTGTTTTTAAAACTTAGGATATGTTTTAATTCAAAAATTTTTATTTTATATTATTTAAAATAATTTTAACTTTATAAAGTATTTAAACTTCTTTTAAACAAAAGTTGTTATTTTCATTTTTTTAAATTCTATTATTAACACTTCAGTTAATATTATTATTAATTTTATTAATATTACAATTATATTTCATAATAATAATAATAATAATATGTAAAACAATGATAGAAAAACAAGAAAACACAACTGGTCATGCAACCTATGCACAAACGTGAATGAAGGATTTCGATTTTGGTTTTGCCGGGATAATTTTGCTACCTCCATTTGGACAAACCGTACGCCGGTTTTGACAGCCGTTCATGGCTACGCATAGGTGGTCGTGAGGTGAATCTAACAAAACTGAGGTCCGAGATGATGGCGGCAAGTGTTCAAAGTTGGCTCGGTGAGTTGTTCAGAAAAATTTTGAAAATGATAATTTTTTGGTATATTGATGTAGGGAGTTTTTCAGCGGCTATAGGTGGTCCGGTGGTGTCGTAGGGTGGCTGGAGAGGTGCCAGGTGGTGGTGGCAGATGGTGGTGGCCATGGATGGTGGTGCCCAGTGGGGTGATGGTGGCGCGGTAGTTGACAGGTGTGGTATGCAAGGGGTGTTTCAGGGGTGTGGTTGGGGGTCGCTAGTGAGTGTGGTGGTCACCGGGGATGGTGGTGGTGTTCGCCGGTGCATGGGAGGGGAGGAGAGGAGAGTTGGGACTGTGAGAAAGAGAGGAAAAGAGAGAGATATACAGTACTATGTGAGAGAGAGAAAAAAGACTAAATATGAACAAATGCATGACATGTGATGATGATTATATGAATGTGCAATATGTTTAAACCCAAAATTGAATCCTCTCTTCTTATAAATTTCTGTTCACATAATCAAATTTCTTTCTTATTAAAACCAATGCACACATCTTATTTAGTCTTTACCCCATTTCATTTGCTTATGTTCACAACGCAATCACATTCAATGATTTCACACACACACCTCTTTGTTTGCTTTAATTAAGTACCAATGCTGGACGCCTATAGACCTCGATGTATTTATCACCACCGGAGCACGCGAAGCCTATGTTGGAGCAAACTGCCAAGATCATTGATTTGTAAATGATTTTTTGAAAAAATAAAATTGGATGGGCAATTGTTGAAATAGGCTCCAGATAAATTTTTTTTGATGTCGAACGATCAAAATAAAACCCGTGCCGCCACAGTTAATTTAAATGAATACCTTCTCGGTCGTTTCTTCAACTACGAACTTTGATTATCCGAGTTAAAGCTTCGAACAGACCTTCTACTATATTTTCGATGCGATTCCCGAACGTAATGTGGGTTACAATCTTTCAAGAACTGATACCGACAGAATTTGGACAATCTTAGTCTTGAAAGACAATTTATGAATTTGGTTCAGTCTACCCGAATATTTATAGGCTATAGTAGGGACCTGTGAAATAATTATGGCATAAACTTCTAGTGTGACTTAGATACCCTTCTAGCGGTTTCTGCAAATTTACAAACCTCTCAACGATTTCTGTAATTATAAAAATTTTGCAGCGATTTCTTCAATTTTCATAAAAATCTTGCAATTTTAACCATAATCTCAACACCAATTTACATTGAACTTCTGTTATTAAATGCTTAACTCATCTCCTCAGGTTAAAATTTTCGATACCGACCAATTAAATTTAATTACTGACAATTTAATTTAATCGGTATCTTTAAAATTACTTAAGCCCTTTCGCTTAACTTATTTAACTGCTGGATAATTAAATTCACCTGCAGAGTTTGGCCCTATCAAAACTTATAAGGCTTTTTAAGGGGGTATCGTCAATCTCAAACAATCGAGATGTGAATTCCTTCAATAATTAATATTCATTATATAATTAATACCGCTACCCAACTCACCGAAACTATAGACCCATAAAAGATCGCACCCTCTAATAAATTAAAATAACGAATATTAAATATACGCAAAGAATAATTATTTTGAGATTAAAAGCATAAGCACACATAATAATCTTGAGGTGTAAATTAATTTATATAATCAGTATAAAATTAATTACCCCAATGTGGTCATGTTTAATACACACAAAGTGTACTAGCACTGCGAGTCAGAACAATAGACGACGCTATTATCTGTTCTCCGTAACCTAGACAAGCCTACTAAAATCATGTGTTACAGTCGTACTAATGATTTTTCCAATTATATCTAAACTGTGAACAAAAATTTATATTCTGTAAGGACCTATAATTTGGTCTTCTATATGCAAACCGTACTCTATATACTAGATTAAATACTGTACAGAATAAAGGATAACCATACATAACATTAAAGAAATAATATTGCATTCATTACTCATTAAGATTCTCATAAAATGAAAAAATAATTTTATTAAAAATAAAATTAAATATTAAAATCAAATAAAATATATGATTTTTTTGTATACAATCCTAATAATTTTTCACTTATACTCAAAATCATGCTGCCATACATCTGACTCCCATGCCCTCTACATGACTATCAAAA
>JAULJZ010156006.1:0-28409 GCA_032270985.1 Heliamphora pulchella | reverse complement strand
TGTGGACAGGTCCCGGTATGTGGACGGGTTGTTCAGGTGATCGGATGACGGGTGTGTGGCATGTGATGTCTTACCGAGTTTTGTGGTGTCATATGTGAAACATCGTGGTTATACATACTTTTGTGCCTATAGAACTGTGGGTAGTTTTAATTTTGTGCATGATATGCAGGTGAGTGGCCTCTGTGGTCTTGATGCCTTTAGGGCTTTGGGTTTTGTTATCCCGTTATATGTGGTTTTATCCTGTGATTTAGGCATATGTAGAGATGCCTGTGGATATGTAGAATTGCATCTATATTGCATATGTGGGGCGGGCATTGGTCCCTCGGTGAAAGTCCGTAAATTGCATAAGTGGGGCGGACAATGGTCCTTCGGTGAAAGTCCGTAAAATTATCTATTGAGGGCGGATAATGGTCCTACGGTGAAAGTTCGTGAAGATATTCGTTCTCCCTGGTCAACAAGGCATGCGATGAGGGCAGATAATGGTCCTACGGTAAAAGTCCGTGAAGATGTGTGTGTTGCACAGGTGGTGTGCGTTGTGTGTGTTGCACGGGTTTCGTGCGTTGTATGTGTTGTTGTGTGCGTTGCATAGATGGGGGCTGCGGTCCTTCGGTGAAAGTCCGAAAAGATCCATGGCTTGCGTGAACTGCATCATGGGACGGATAGACCAATTTTCTTAAAACTGTATTATTGGCCTACGGGAGTCAAAATACTGTATTAATGGCCTACGGGAGTCGTAACACTGGAATCATTTTCAAGGCTCTGATGAGTCAAAAAAAATAGATTTTTATCCTCGCTTTCCCATTGCTTGTGGAAACTATTTTTAATGGCTCTTGTGAGTCGAGATCTAAAACCGTTTTCAAACTGCTTTCAAGGCTTGAAAGAGAGTCTAAACCAGCACTTCAATTTTCTAGCATGTTTTGTTTATACTACATGCATGTCTAGTTTCTACTGAACCTTGGCTCACGGTGTCGGATTTGCTTTTCTTTAAGTACCGGTCACGCAGGTTGATCTGGAGGTGCTGGAGATGTGGAAGAGTTATAGTCTTCCTTTTTGTTTCTATTTGTATCATGTATGCTTAATACATGTTTCTCGACGTTGGAGCCTTGTAATGTATGTCGTTTGGCATTTATATACAATGCATGTATATTTATTTTGAGAGTGTATTATCGGGCTAGGTGTTGTGGTTGATTATTTATGGATGTTTCACGTGGCCCAAAGTTTAGGGCGTGACAATATGAGTTTAGGGTTGGCATCAGGTGGCGGTGATCTTGTTTGATTTGAGGTTATTCTGTAGATATAAAATTAGTGATTGAGCGTGAGACGTTGAGTTCTGTAGTGATGTGCTGTTACACGAGAGATATGATTGGGTTTGAGTAAGTTAGTGGATACTTGTGAGACGTTCTGTCTACGTGGCGTATCTGGTCTAAGTGAATCGTTGGGGTCAGGTGGCTGCGCTGATTTTGTAGTTGTGATATCGGGTTGGTTTTTAGTCGTGTGAAATCTTATCTCGGACAATGGCGTGGCACCTAATGTTTCTTCAGGGTGAGAATTGTGGTTCATGATGGAGGATCGAATAGAGGATGAAGGTTTAGATGAAGTGTGTAGTTGAGTATTCTAGGTGAATTAAGTGAGCTTTTCCCTGAAATTGGGTGTTTGTACTGTTGCTCGTGGATGAGCGTCTTTTCAACTTCAGTGACGGCGTTGTTAACATAAGTAGGATAGCGAGGTGGTATCAAAGTGGGTGGTCATCAGTTGATCGTCAGAACTTGAGAACCGCTTGTGTGTGAAACATGGGACTTCGTGTGATCGGTGTCGGGGTTCATCGTCGTGTGTTTGGACTCGAGGAGATTGTCCTTGGTATACATTATGAGGTGCGATTGAACCAATATGTGGCAGTGAGAACGGGGGTGGTAGTCTCTATGTCCTGGAGTAGAGAGTATTTGAGACCAGGTTCAATGGTGGATTGGCCTTGTGTTATGCGTTTATTGCTGGAGTGAATTTTGTTCGGGGAGAGTTGTGTTTCAAGGTTTTGGCAGTGTGAGTTGGAACTTAATCTGATATTTTATGGATGACAGTAGTGTTAGTGGGGACTTTGCGCGCGCATGCGGTCTTTATGGTGATCTATTCTTCGAAGACATGTTTATATCGTGTGACGACAATCTTGGGGTTTCTATTGCTGGGGCAATTTTGCTGTTATGCAGTGTTATTAGGTTTGCATCAGAGATTGTTGATGGTTAATGGGGTTGTGTTTGGATCGAGATTCAGTGTTGAATTTTGGGAACGAAATTCTTTTGAGGGGGGAGAGTTGTGAGACCCCGACCCATTTTATTTTAAAATGATTAAGTATTAATGGGAGTGGGAATTAAAACTTGATCTTGGTGATGTTTTAGGTGAGTGTTTTGAGCTTGGATACGCATGAAAAGTGTGTGAAGAAAAGTGATGTTCGGACAAAAATATATGAAAAGTGTGTAAAGAAAAGAGACAAACCTTTACTAATTTGGTCATAATATTTTGTACAAAATGAATCCTGGCATGCGGTTTGAACCATTGGAAAGTAGATTTCTGGGGCTTCAATTTGGGCATAAGAACGACCCTATTTGGAGTTCGAATGAAGGAGATATGCTTATTCAAAGTTGGACCAACGGTGCAATCGCGGAGACCGATCGAGCAGTCTTTAGACCGATCAATCGGTCTGTATCAGATAGAAGCTATAAGTTATGAGTTTTGGGTTGGTTTTATCATTCTCTCTTCTCTCCTCTCTCTCTCTCTAAAGTTGAGGGGTGATCTAGGGTTTGGCTTTTGGAGCTCCTTGGGGCTTTCCATGTTCGTTGGGGATCGAGATCTTGCCATTTCCTTGAGCGAGCTACCGTTGGAGAGCGTGGATGTTCGTTGGAAGCTCCTTCGTAGTTGCGTGTGTTGGGATTTGGTGGATTGGAGCTCACTAGAGGCTTGATTCTTAATGGTGGAACGTCTATGAGGAAGGATTTAGACTAATCTATGTGGAATTCCTTTATTTATGTTGAATCTTTGGAAATTAAATGAATATCTAAGAAAACCCTAAGTTTTTATTTGTTGAAAGTAAAAAGCTCAATCGTAAATATGAATAGATGTGGTTAATATTGTGGAGATATGAACTCTAATATGATACATGAATGTCCATTTGATGTATAAAACCTTTGAATTCCGTTATGAGTTAAATGTGATGAATCAACCTAGAAATCTTAATTTTTTAGTTGAGAAATGAAGATTTTCTACAAACTCTTGTGCCCCATGAGAGATTTTGGAATGAATTTTCCTCTTTTAAAAGTTATTTCTTAACTTAAAATGTGTTGAAAGGTATGAAAAATCTTCTAAGTGTTGAAAATCAGATTTTTTAGCTTAAAAAAGAACCTGGAGCAGGATAGATCGATAGACCGATCGATCAGTCTATCGAGCGGTCCTTTGATACTCTCGGTTTCTTGTGCAGGCAAAAGACTGATCAATCGGTCTCTTCACCGATCGATCGGTCTAGGCTGTTTTTAAAATTTTTGGTATTTTGTTTTAAAGGCTTGGCTCTTTGATATCGTGACTTTGGTTTTTTGAACTACTTTTTTACATTAATTAAACCCTCGGTTAGGCGTATTTGAAAGGTTTTGAACTTGTTGATTGTTTTCATTTTGAATCGTGTCGATTAAGATAAGCTTTGGCGGGTTTTAGCGTGCAAAACGGGTTTTCTATATGCGTATGATGGGTGCATGCCATTTTCTTCAAACGACATGATCTTTACTAAAGTAACTTTGTGTTGTTGGTGTTTTATGGAACTAATAAAATGAATGTGAATTACGAGAAATTGTGTATTGATGTTACGATGCATGTAACTTGAAAGAGAACTTAAACACTAAATCGGAACTTGATGTGAAAATGAAATGGGAAATTTGATATGGGAATCAAAATGATACTATGTGAAAATGATTGCGAGAGAAACTGGTTGTGGGCTTAGACTTTCGGATTGTGAAAATAAAAAAAATTAACGAATAATGAACCGTATAGATTGATGTGAATTAAGTTGAGCTTGCACAGCTCCGCGGTAAAAGACCGAAAATTGGCGCAAGATGGGGACCACATGCCCACAGGTTAGCCCCTAGAATGTAATGTTGTATTCTGGTGAGTGATATAGCTATCTATTACCCAAATGGCTTCGCGTAGCCTATTGAAAATAATATGGAGGGGTTTCTATAAGCTGCACCCAGCGCCAGTTCATTAGGTGTGATACGATTTTGTGAGAAACCGGGTAATGAGATAAAAATACAGATTATGTGGAAGAAAGAATGTGTTGAAAAACAAGGGTTCAATGAATGAGAGTAATGAAATGAAGAGTTGATGTGATAGAAAATAAACGAGTAAATGAATGGGATAAGTTGGTGTGTGTGCATGGTGTGTGTGTGTTAACGAAGAATGAATGGATAAAACTTGCATTTTTACGTCGGTTGCACTCAGCGCACCTCACAAATCATGCATAACATTTGAGTTAGTCTTTATTCTACGAGCTTCGGCTCACGTACGTATGTTAAACCATTCCAAATTTTGAGGATCAGGGGTGATACCAGGGTAAATGATGCATTTTGGGAAAGGCTAAAAGAAAGATCTAGCGTTTTGTTTGTATTTTGTGTTACGTTTGTACATAAACTTGAATGGATTATTGTAATGATATTATTGTTGTAAATGAACTCTTCAAAACTCAAAGCATTTATTTGGAATTCGATACGTATGTATGTCATGAGAATAATATTTGTATTATGGTTTCTTAAAGAAAATAATTTATTAAATTTTTTTTAATAAGTTTTGAACTCAAACCTTTAGTGAACAAAATTTATAGTTGATGACCTTTATGCGGGAAGGTTTGGGGTTGGTTCATGAGTCCCCGGGGTTCGGGCCGTGACACAGTGTCTTAGGTCTCTCAAGCCCTAGTGAGCTAGGCACCTTAAGCCTTGGTGCGTCAGGCAAACCCCCGTTCAAACCGTAATCATATACGAAATGTTGTCTAGGTATTTCTAAGTCTAGATGGTATCTTAGGTCTCTCAAGCCCTGGTGAGATAGGCACCCTAAGTCCTGGTACGCCAGGTAAACCCTTTTTCAAATCCTAGTTATATGCGAAACGTTGTCTAGGTATTCTTAAGTCCAAATAGTGTCTTAGGTCTCTCAAGCCCTAGTGAGCTAGACACCCTAAGCCCTGATGCACCAGGAAAATTCTTTTTCAAATCTTAGTCTTATGCAAAGCATTGTCTAGGTATTCCTAAGTTCAGACGGTGTCTTAGGTCTCTCAAGCCCTAGTGTGATAGGCACCCTAAGCCCTAGTGCGCCAGGCGAACCCTTTTCCAAATTCTAGTCATATACAAAGCGTTGTCTAGATATTCCTAAGTCCAGACGGTGTTATAGGTCTCTTAAGCCCTAGTGAGCTAGGCACCCTAAGCCTTGGTGCGCTAGGCAAATCCCTGTTCAAATTCTATTCATATGCGAAGCGTTGACTACGTATTCCTAAGTCCATACGGTGTCTTAGGTCTCTTAAGCCCTCGTGAACTAGGTACCCCAAGCCCTTGTGCGCCAAGCAAATCTCTGTTCAAAAATCCTAGTCATATAAGAAGCATTGTTTAGGTCCTAAGTTCGTGAGACGATTCTTAGATTTGTTTTAAGCACTGCTCCTCAGGCACCCTAAACCCTAGTGCGCTAAGCATCCTATGTCTTAAGCCTTGCTCCCTAGGAACCCGTGTTTTAAACCTAGTAACTAGGTGTTTTGCTCAAAAACTCCAGTCGCTCAGGTATTCTGTTAGATCCATAGTCTGATGTCCAGGTCCGATGTCTTGGGTCTCTAGTTCTGAATGTTATATTACATAGTGTGATTTAATGTCCATTACAAGTTTCAAGCCCCGTTTGTTATCAAGTTTTAATTACATATTGAATATGATATGGCATTTTAACTGGGGTAATCTGTTATGTTTCGAGTTCTTTAAATCACATACATCATATCGCAAGTAACAAGGGATCCTAGACACGCATCTTTGTTCAGGAGTGGAACAACAAACATACTTTAACATTTTGAATTGAAAAAGAAGAAAATAGAACTTACCACGTGATTCTGACAAGAAAGGTGAACATGGGGCTCATGAAAAAGAAGGCCAGGAGCGACGTCAACAATTGGAGGCTCGTACATCGTCACCCCGCTCGGTATCAGGTGGTGAGGCGCTGGAGTATATCGCAGAGGGTCGAAAGGGGCTGAAATGCCCTTGCTAACATGAAGATCCAAAAAGCCTGCTATCTCAGCCTCAGCAACTGCCTGGTCCGCTGACGCCTACGCCGCTGCTGCCGCCAGTGCTGCGACCTCGTGATCCTCGGCAGCTCGAAGTAAGAACCGCTTAGCCTCGGTAGCTAAAATATCCATTGCTCCATAGAAATGGAGGGCTAAAGGTCAGAAGTCCCGCTTGCGGTAATACTGGAGCCGGCACCCCCAATGGCGCCAATAGACGTGCTATCTGTAGCCGAGGGCCCTCGTCGCGCCCCAAGATCTTTGTCTCCACAGCCGCGACCAGCCATGAAGAGGAAGGAAGACACAAAAGCAGAGAATACATCTTGAGCCAAAAGGTAATGATCCGAAAAAAGCTAAGGAAGTTTTAAAGCTTCAAACACCCTTGAAATCACCCAGAGAGAGTAGAAGAGTTAGAGAGAGAGAATGGAGATGCAAAGTGAGACTGCCCCGAGTAGTTTGGAGGGTTTTAATGACGCTTGAATGTTACGACTGCAACATCTAATTCTTGTGACCGCCAGGTTTTTTGAAACGCCTCTTTGCAACAGCAAGGTTTATTTGAATAGATACTTGCGGCGGCCACCTGTCCAAATGATCACATAGCGACTTGGATCCTCGAACCCTACGACAAGGTTGCTTGTGTACTTCTTTTGTCATGATTATGTTGTTTGTGTTATAATTACTCTTAGGGATGTGTTTGGGTGCCTATTTTTGGATTTAAAAATAGTTTTAAAGTCGTGACTTGACTTTTCAATTATTTTTGTTCCATTCTAGTCCCAAATTTTTAGGTCTTGACTCGACTTATTAATTTGTGATTTTTTTTCGATAAAAATAGTTTCAAAGTTTTGATTCGACTTTTTAATTATTTTTGTCCCGTGCTTGTCCCAAATTCTTAGGTCTTGACTCGACCTATTAATTTGTGGTTATTTTCCGATAAAAATTGTTTTAAGTCTTGACTTAATTTTTTAATTATTTTTTGTCCCGTTCTCGTCCAAATTTTTATGACTTGACTCGATCTATTAATTTGTAGTTTTCTCCCGATAAAATAATTTTAAGATCTTGACTCGACTTTTTAATTATTTTTGACTCGTGCTCGTTCCAGATTTTTAGGTCTTGACTCGACCTATTAATTTGTTATTTTCTCCCGATAAAAATAGTTTTAAAATCTTAACTCGACTTTTTAATTATTTTTTGTCCCGTTCTCGTCCCGAATTCTTAGATCTTGACTCAATTTTTGAATTGTTGTTTGTCTGTACTCCTTTAGGTCTTCTCTTTCCGCGTTAGTAGCTACACCATATTCGTATCCATATCATGTATCATGATCATACAACTCTTTTATTTGTCCCGAAACTACGTTTTGATCTGATTCCTAGCAAATAGTACGTAGGCAACTCGACAGAAGTTCAAGTACGGCCACCATCATATGAATGCTTGTGTGGTTTGTAGCTTAAGATTGACGGCTAGGTCAAATGGATGTTGTCTCTGGATCTTTGGCATAACTCACATCACGCGTTGATGTGCAAGTTGTGTCAAAGAGGAGCAATTGTAGATATCCCGATTTGATCCCGTTGAATCTTAGGTTTATTTGGGTGTGTCCACTGATGAAAACAAGGTGGAATGAAGTCTCTGAACGATCGCCGGGAAGCAATTTGAATCTAGTATTCCATAAAATCAAACCACTAGATCACACCCTTTTGGCCGCAACCTTTGAACCTCACGACCTAGTTGTTCACTGGCCCAAGTTGTTGAGGTCGCAACCTTTGAACCTTGCGACTACTCCCATGAATGTAACGACCACAACATGAATCTCTTAAAAACCCTAAAAAGTATCGCGGTCACAACAGCCAAGTGCACGGTCGCAACCTTCAAAGGTGGTGACCGCAACCTTTTTAGCACAGTTTGAGGTCCAGAACGTGTCGACACCTCATTGGCTGGCGTTTTCTATATAAACATACCTTTAGTACGATTTTTAGAAGAGAAAGGACGACTCGAGTACGCCGATACTCTGCTAGATTACCGACCCGTACCATCTCCCGTTCTACTGCCCAAGTACTGGAGTTAGAATACTTCCCGAAGATTGAAAGGACAACTCTTACATCCTACGGCTTGAGGACTCATCCAGATTGTCGCATTTAAGTATTTTGTTGGAATCCCGACATTTCTATCTCCACATTTTCTAGCCCTATGGAGAGGTCTGGTTAAAATTTAAATTTTAACTTGTGAATCGCATGCTTATTCTTTAATTTTGCTATCACTAGGTTTAATTACCCCATTCACATGTTTAACTGTTAATTTTGATTAGTTGAATTGGGAGCATGCTTAATCCTAAAAATTTGATTAATGTTGAATTACTCATGCTTTTATTATAGTTCTGATTAAAATAGTCTTAATTAGATTCTGTTTCATGGCATAGATATACCACATATCCACACCTAGTGCACTGTCTACTAAGATCTAGCAAAATTATGCCTAGATTTCTTGCGGTCGCAACCTTTGTTGTTGCAGGCGTTACATTCTGGCACTGACATGTTCACGGTCACAACATTGCTCATTGTGCTCGTGCACTTTCCTCCATTTTCTCTGCGACCGCAACATTTATATGTTTTGGTCGTAAACTATTTTTATTTCCAAAAACTTAATTTTGCTGTTTTAGTATTCTGTTGATGATCTAAGGTGTCCAGTATGCAGTAAGTAGTGTATTTCTAGTATGATTGAGATTCACAAAGCTTTTAGGATTACTCATTCTTTGTTTAGAATCATGATATGCTTATTATGCATTCTTAGTGTTGTTTTAATATAGTTAGGACTTGCTAGTTTAGCTTGAATGATTTCATTGTTAGTTCATGTATTCATTAGTTAGACTTTGCATGTTTAGGATTTAGGGTCCCCTTTATAATTAATTGCTCTTTCGGTATGTTTATATGCTAAATTATTTATTTTCATTACTCGATTTTGGATGTTCTCATTTCGCCTCCACTTTTTGTATTTGCATGCATTTGATAAATCTAATTAAAGAATCAATGATGATTAGTAGAGGTCAATCTCATGATTGGGCGAGCGGGGTGCCTAACACCTTCTTTGATTCGTACCTTAACCCCCAGACCCATATTTTCTCTGGTTAAATGTTTTAAAAATCAGTTGCTCCTTTTTGTTTTTCTTAATTTTTTTCAAAAATCAAGTGGCGACTCTAATTTTCAATAAAAAAGAATTTTTAAAATCTTTTGATTTTTAAGGTATTAAAAGTTTTCAAAATAACTCTTAAATTTCATATTTTTGCAAAAACCCAAAATTCTGGGGCCACAACTGGCCACCCCTATCACCACCCTAACTCACACACTCAATTTGTATTGTCAAATCACCTCATTTGCATGCAAATTTCTTTGGTCAAAACATATGGCACCATCATGACATCCCACTATAACACTTGGCTATATATACAACCCTTCCCCTCTCCCTTAGCCGGCCACCATTGTTTCTGAAGCACCAAAATTTGGTCTAAGTATGAGCATTGAGTGATAGCGAGGAAGAAGAAGAAGGGTAGAAGAAGAAAGGGAAGGATTTATCCATCAAAGCTAAGTCCTTCTTCTTCCAACCTAGGAATCAAGTCTCGAAGTTAAGAAATTTCTTTAAACCCTCTTTTCTCTACTCACATCTTAACCTCCCTTCACCATTCTTAAGAAGCTAAATAAAAAACACAAACAAAAACAAGCTAAAAGTGAGTTAGGATAAGTTTTTAGGGATTATTTGAGTTTTAATTTGGATTTGTGTTGTAATATGAATGAATGATCCATGCTATTTTTGTTATATAGAGTTCTGGAGTTTGTATATTATGTGTTTAATATGACCCATGCCAAAAGAATGAGAAATCCATGCCATGTAATAGGTGTATAAACTATGTTAAGTTATTTTAGATTTAGTTCCAGATTTTTAGATTTCTAGACCCGAGTTTGAACAATTTTAATAAATTTCAGAAAAATCCCCTAGTGTCAAATTTATATGAAGAGCTAGATATTTGTGTTAAATTGAAATAAAATTTATTTGGAATGTTTTAGACTGGTACATTCTAAGATATTAATTTTTTTCCAAAACGTTGCAGTTTATATCATCTCTCTATTTCAATAGCTAAAACCCTATTTTAGAAGCTTAATCTCGAAATAGTTTTTTCATGAAAATTATTCCTAACACATTGTTATAGTTGTCTACCAAAAATGAAGAACTTTTATTAATGTTTGATGTGCCAAACATATTTTCAAAGTCGTTGGACTGAATCTGCCTCTCTGGATAGATTTAGTAGCACTTTCTTGTCGAGGTCTTTTCACCCATATTTAATGTTTATTTAAAAATATATTCTTCATGAAAAGATTAGGAGACTTTCTAATTTAGATGTTATCCAAATTTTAGAAAAAATGAAGTTGTTTTGATCCCCCAAATAAATTTTATTCTAACTGATATTAAATCTAGAAATCACTTAATCTGTTTCCCCAAATTCTTATTTAACTTACTTTCTTATGCGAGTCAAAACATCTTTTATTGAGTTCCAGATTAAGTGTTCTTCATGATAATTTTAAGAGACTTCATAATCTAACTCAAATCCAAAACTTAGAATGTTTAGAGTACATTTGATACCCCAAATCTATTTTTATTTAAATGATAAATAATTTGGATTTTTGTAGAGTCTATTTTGGACAAATTCAACTTACTGATTTGTAAGACTTAAATCACCTATTTTTAATAAGTATATGTGAAAGTGTTCTTCATGAATATTTTAGAGGACTCCTTGATCCATCTTGTATCCAAAAATTAAAAATTTTAATGATGTTCTGATGTCTCAAAAGTATTTTATACTTTCTGTTGTTAAATCTCAAAATTTAGAATAAAGCTTAAAATAGTGAAACTTAATTATACTAATGTGCTAAATGAGAATTGAGACTTGTGACATGCTTAGTGTGAATTATTCCTTATTGGTAATGTGCGTAATACTATGAGCATAGAAGCATGCCTATCATGAATATTCAATTACAATTTATATCATAAGATGACATAAAAAATGAAGGAATGCATAGTATGATGCATTAGAGTTGTACCCTAGGTATCAAGGTGTTGTAACTTTGACATAAGCATAGTGGGTGCATGTCTTTTGAGTTATGGATGACATTGTTGGGAGCGTTCCCAATGTATAAAATCTTTTTAGGGTTATTCCGGGCAAGCATCTTGGGTGCGTTCCTGGTGTGGTTAATATTTTGGGATAATATCCCTAGCGGAGACCGTGGGAGTGTCTCTTTGAAATTCTTGATTTGCTGTCCCGAATTTTGGGTTGACGTTGTGCAAGAGTACCACTGACTCTTGAAGTGGAGATTCAGAGTGAGCTTAATTCGGCAGACATAACACATGCCATTGTGACCTGAATAAAGCAGTCGTGGTATGACACTAGGCGATGTAGTTATTATTTCACAACAAGAATCAATTGTGGTGGCTCAAGTAGTCAATTGCCAATAAAGTCTAATTCCTTGAATTTCCCAGTGTGGAGTCCGTTTGATTGTTCTTATGGTCAGGTTTCGGATTGGTCACATGCATAATATAAATCATCATTATACATGTTAAATTTTTAATT
The DNA here is from genome assembly GCA_032270985.1 of Heliamphora pulchella. Classification (NCBI taxonomy): domain Eukaryota; kingdom Viridiplantae; phylum Streptophyta; class Magnoliopsida; order Ericales; family Sarraceniaceae; genus Heliamphora; species Heliamphora pulchella. The sequence continues at coordinate 16,521 of JAULJZ010156006.1, read as the reverse complement.
AATGTCTTTAAACTGTAATCCTACAATGTGATTATATGAAATCTTGTTCCAGAATTATAGTTAAAATTGATTGTTGTTTGAGCTTGCTTAGTAGGGTTTCTAGATTTTTTTTTCTAGGTTTCGACTCATGGCATTGATGCCATAGGTGAAAACGAGGATTTTACTCAACCGAAGGAGTTCTCGAAAAGTCAAAATTTTGGGCCAGCTGGACAAGAATCAAACTTTTAAATTCCTTGTTCCCATTTCTCTTAAGTTATAATAGTTGATTCCTCTCTCTTTTGTATTGAACTTTAATGACATTATTGAATGACTGTAGTTTATAACTTTCGTGGTGATTGTCACGGATAATCTAATAATTTTAGATGTACTTATTTATACTTTAATTATAAATTGACTTGCTAGTATAATTCCTATTATTATATGTATGTCTTAACATTCCCAATGTTTGGGGCGTTACAATCAACATTATCAATATGATCACTTGGAATAATCTCAGGAGTAATGTCAATTTTGCTGAATGGGCCTGTTATAGGATGTTCAACAGCAATTGAAACAACATCAATCATTTCATCTTATTGGAACACATCATTAGGAACATTTAATTGAATATCATCAAGTATTACACTATTCACCTCTGATATGTCCCATATTCCTCGATGTTGGAATCATTCTATAACTTTTCAATTACACCTAATTTGGTGTTATTAACATAGAAGACGTGCTTCACTTGACTTAGTAAGACAAATTGGTCATTTTGATACCACCAACTTCTGACATCAATACTTTTGTAATATGTATCAATATAGAATATTCTATGACCAATAGTGTTAAACCATTCACATTGGAACAAAAATGCTCGATGTGCAAACATATAATTCAGCTCTCACACTCTAGAGAAGTAGCTATAGAAGTCAATTATTTGTCCCTCACGATCCCCTTCCACAACCAACCCACTATTTTGATTTTTACGATAATTGTTGCGATCTTTGGTATGAAATCAGATGCCATTAGAAATGCAAGCCGAATAAATATTAACTGTAACACTAGGATCATTAGCTTATGACCATAATTGACTAGTTACTTTTGGGAACCCTGCAACTCGTAATTGATTCATCTACACAAATAACATACGACATTATATTTGATATTAATATCAATATAAGCATAATTAATGGTTAATAAATTGTCACAAAAATTGTTATAGGTACACATTCTTTGAACCACTTTGAAAATTTATCTTGTTGTCGTTTTGTGATACCTTGTACACTTTGATCCTCTAAAATCTTTTTATGTTCCCATCTTTGTTTGATCTTATATGAAGCATGACAGAAGCAGAAATTAGATAGCATGTCCCTTAAGATTTCATCTTCCTTTTCATATGATCTTTAGTTCATTTTTGCATGTTTTTGTCAAAGCAATAAATACAACATGTTTAGATACGAAAATTATATTGCATGACCCATAGAACCCTTCCCTCTTGTTTAGATAGGATTTTTATTTTTTTGTTTATTTTTGTATAAATTCTTTTTAACTTCTCATTCTGTATATGTTACTTTTGAAAAATTTACAACAATATGATAAAGTAGATGTCAACCTAACGGTTAGGCAAAAAGATGCCTAACACCTTCCATTTTCGTACCTTAGCCCCTGAGCTCTCTTTCAATGGTTACACAGATCCGTAACGCATTTTTATTTTTCTTGATTTGTCTCAAAAACCAAATAACGACTCCATTTTTATATATGTTTAGACATCCTGTCCATTTTTGTTTTAAAAGGAAAATCTTGGTCATTTTTCTTTTTTTTAAAAATGGATATTCAAACACATATTTGGCAAACAAAGAAATGGTATGATAAACCAAAACCAAAGCGCCACACCAACACCTAAGGCCTGGGACTCACTCCCAAAAAAAGTCGGGCCCGACCTGCCCTGATAGCAAGAGCCAACAGGCTTAGGCTAAGCTTGGGCCCAAGCTGGGTCAAGGACACGCAGGGCCAAGCCAGGCCATTTTGACACCCCTACACACTACATACCGACGGTTTTGATTTAATGTGAATCATCATTAACAAAAACCATCAAAAGCGAATCATCATTAACAAAAACCATCAAAAGAGTAAATTGAATCGTTCAAAAATTGTTCAATTTTATACAATTTCTCAATTGGTTGTCCCAAAAGCCTAATTGAATTGTTTCAGAATCAGACTGCTGAATGGGTCTCAAGATATTTGAAAGGATTAAGCTCTGCATCCAGGGAAATTATTAAGTACTCCTGCATCCAACTCGTTTCATTTGTAAGAAAAGAATAATTGAGAGTTTCAAGAAAAGAAAAGGAAATGAAATGAATGAGCAGAAATGTAAAGGAAATTTATTTCCTCATGAATTGGTTTAAGATGAAATTTTTGAGAGAAACTTTTCTATTTTGTTTTTGAAAAAAAAAAACATGTTTGCATAGAATAATTTTATTTCAAACAAAGATAACTTACTTTGTTATTAGTTCTAAGGCAAAGAGGATAAAATAGACATTCAAATTACAAATAAACTACTTTTGTTGCATTTTCATGTGTTTTTTTTTTTTTTGCATAAAAGCAAATTTAAGTGCATATGGAAATTGTACCAAAAAATTTATTTTCTAGCATTTTCTACTCTTGTTGCTAAACAAACACATAAAAAGTTAATTTTTCTCTCTATTACTTTTAACTTTTCTCCTGCTAATCAAACAAATCCACTAGAAAAAGTTGCAAGAAAATAACAATAATACAGTGTTTGTTATTTCCCTTCAAGGTCTTGAGGAGAAACTTAATTCCATTAGAAGAAAAAGCTTATCCTAAAAGAAAGAGCAGTCTATGGTTGAATGATATATCACTTCAAGACGAGTAACATTTTTCCGCTTTTAGGGTTTGCTTGATTAAAAATATAAAAAAAAAGTAGATGGAAAATGAAAATGGTAGAAAGTAAAACCAAATAAATGAAAAAGAAAAATAAAATTTATTTTCTTGTATTCGTTTGATTAGGATAAAATCTTTGGAAGAGAGACAAAATTTTAAATTTATTGTTGATAAGTATAAAAATTGCAAGAAAGTTATTGTATTTGTTTAAATAGCCCTTATATATTTGAAATAAAAATAAATAATGGTAAAAACTACGAATAAATTTGAAAAATAAGATAATTTGTCACAAGAAAATAATTTTTTCCTACATATTTTGTAAAAATCAAAAGTTAAGTTTACATGCTTAAAAGAGTTGTATAAGAAAATCTACTTTTAGTCAATTTTTTAGACATACTTTCTAATCAAACTTCTAAAAAGTTCAGATTTCCTATGCTCTTCATTACTATCATGCTAATCAAAAAAAAAGAACTATCATATGAGTCATGTTGTATTCTTAATAAATAAATTATCGTAATCTACATTATGCAAATTCTCTCTTTATCTCATAATTATTCAACAAATATGAGTCATGTCCCTATATTAAAAATCATCGCTTAGAGTATCATATGAGATTATCACGTGATACTCTAAGAATACCTAATAATTACTGGGTCTAGCTTGTAAAGCATTCCGAAAAATGACAACGCCATAAACTTGTTCTATGTTTTGACTAAAAAACTTTTTGGCATTTTTTTGAAGCTTTTTTTTCATCTTATTTAAACTTTTTTTATATTTTGGTACAAATTTTTTACTTTTTTTGGTTCCTTATAATGAAAAAATTCTAAAAGTATGCCAATTAGAGCTAGTTTTGAAAAATTTTCACTAAAAATGAAAAAATTATGAAAAAAAACCCGCTAAATTGACTTTTTTCATCTAATATGAAATTTTTCTAAGTTTTGATAAAAAAATTTTACTTATCGTTTTCTCATTACCAAAGGAATCTAAAAAGTACACTCATTAAGCTAATACTAAAAAATTTCACTAAAAAAAAAAAAAAAACTGTAACAAAAAACTAGCACAAACACAGGGCTATCTCTACTTTTATGATCTTTGGTTCCGATTAAAAATTAAATTTTAAACTTTTTTACTTAAAATTTTAAAAAACCAACTGTCAAATTAAAATAGTTTTTCTATAACTTAAATTTATTTTTTAACTAAATAAATTTTTTACTTAGTTAACTTAAAGTCAAATAATAAATGAGACATTTGACAAAATTACTAATTTCAGCAATAATTTTTATAACTATTTTTTCTTCTATTTCAGTTACAAGTTGCAATGTTTACCAAGCACTCACAACTTCTATTACAAATTACAATCTATATAAACTATTAATTTCAACAATGCCAAACACCACCAAAATAAAATAAAATAAAGCTTTAGTTTAAGCACAAGTTTGCCGAACAAAATTTAAAATGTTTGGAAAAACTATTGTTGATAACCTTTAACTTTTTGTGATTAATTTTAACTATAAATTATAAACTTTTTTAAATACTCATAATTTTTACTATAATTTATAACTATTTTTCTTCTATTTCAGCTACAAACTGCAATGTTTACCAAACACTCACAACTTCTACTATAAATTATAATCTATATAAACTATTAGTTTCAACAATGCCAAACACCACCAAAATAAAATAAAATAAAGCTTGAGTTTAAGCCCAAGTTTGCCAAACAAAATTTAGAAAATGTTTGGCAAAACTATTGTTGATAACCTTCAACTTTTTATAACTAATTTTAATTATAAGTAATAAATTTTTTCAAACACTCATAATTTTTACTATAATTTATAATTATTTTTTTTTCTATTTTAATTACAAGCTGTAATATTTACCAAGCACTCACAACTTCTACTACAAACCACAATCTATAAAAACTATTAGTTTTAGCAATGACAAACATCACCAAAATAAAATAAAATAAAATAAAGCTTAAGCCCAAGTGTGCCAAACAAAATTTAGATGTTTGGCAAACTATTGTTAGTAACCTTTAATTTTCTGCTACTAATTTTAATTATAAATTATAAATTTTTCTAAACCCTAGTAACTTCTACTACAATTTGTAACTACTTTTTCTTCTATTTCAATTAAAAATTATAATTTTTACCAAACACTTACAACTTCTGCTACTAACTATAGTCTATAAATTATTAATTTTAATAATACCAAACACCACTTCAAACTCGATCCCGGGTCACAACGCTGGTAGTAGATAGCAGTATAGCACACGTCACGATATCTACAACTTTCCCCAAACTCCAAATTCTAAATGCTGGAGAGGGGACGTTGCTTATTGTACAATGTACGCGAGATGATGAAGAATAAATTATACAGTCAGGAGATTAAATAATGAGATAAAAAAATAGAATACAATGAGAATATGGTTAAGATTGTAAGAAATTAAATATACCATTAAATTATAAATAGAACTATGATGAATAAATTATATATAAAACTTTTTTTTATATATTTGATGAATATCAAATTAAAAATTAAATAAGGAGATATAATTATTTTGACAATTAAATTTAATAAGAATATAGTCAAGAGAAATTTAATCATACCAAACAACAAACTAAAAAAAACATGTGAAACTCATGTCTTCCAAATGTGGTGTTTGGTATTGTTAAAACTAATAGCTTATAAATTGCAACTTGTAGCAGAAATTGAGTGTTTCTTAAAAATTATAACTTGTAGCTTAAATAAAAAAAATTAATTATAAATTATAGAAGTTGTTGATATTTGAAAAAACTTGTAACGTATTGTTAAAATTAATAGCAAAAAGTTGAAAACTATTGTTCTTGCCAAACACCCCAAAAATAGTCCCCCATTTTAATCCTGCAATCAAACGCGGGACTAAATTTTCTGAGTGAAACATGTGGTCTTAATCCTTATCCCACAAATTTAGTCCCTTAACCAAACATATCCCAACGGTATTACCTACAAATTCCCTTTGTCATGATAAACACTCCAAATAAAAAGTAACTCCAGATTTGAGAGAGAGATGGGGGTAATTAACAAGAAAAGAATAACCTCATGAAAGGGCAAAAAATTCTTAAATGTTGGAGACGGAATTAAGAGATCATATTGCACATTTTTTTGTAAGATAAATCAAATGAATACTAGTCCCATATGCATAACATCATTTAAAAGAAACAATTCTAAGATCCTCAAAGCCTCAAGAAAACATGTCAAACCTTTCCCATAAAGTTGTCGATACAGAACTCCAATAATTTGAGCAAGTCCTTTATAATATGTTGTTAACACATTGTTGGAATAAAAAGTTCAAAAACACCACCATTTTCCTATTGTTTTGCAAAAATAGTTCTCGAAAGTTCGTAGAACGTCTCAAAAGCATAAAAACGTTTGTTTTCAAAACATTCACCAAAATAGTTTTTGGAAACAGTTTGGCAAACAAGTGCTTTTTTATTATTATTATTTTTTTGGAAAGGATACCAAAGGGACATTAGGATTGTTACTGCCAGAATTAGTGAAGGTCCCACAGCCAATTCCTACCAACCTCATAGCTACTATCACTACTCCCATCATATCCCAGAATTTAACAGGGGCACATGAAACTGAAAATCGGCTACATTACCTTAGAAGAAGAATTCCAATAGATTGAGGAAAATAAAATCATTCCCATTTAGCCTATGTTTGGACTAGCTTTTTTAGAAGCTTTTTTGCTTAAAAGTCTCCGAAAAAGCTTATTTGTTTGGCCTCAGCTGGCTTTTTTTATATATTTTTATATCTACTTTTTTACAAAAAAAAAACCAAAAAACCTACAAAAAAAAAAGCTAATCCAAACATAGGCTTGGGGCCTGATCAGTACAAAGACTTATGACCTTTTGACCCAAAAAGCACAAAAGCTAAACTTGCATGTTTGGCAAAAGTGCCAAAAAGCTACAAAAAAATAAATAAAATCAAAACATCAATTATTAGGACACTATTCAAGCTCCTATCCCATTCGAAAAGATGATAATACCTTTACTTGATAACTTATTTATTACATATACCAATTATATATAATCTTTATAATCAATAATATATAATGACAATATGGTCTAATTTAAACAAAAAGCAAACAAAGCAAAAAAAAAAAAAAGAAATAATTTTTTACCCAATCAACGAACTCTAAAAATACTAGCTTGAAAGCTAATTTACCAAATGATCTACTTTCAATCAAACAAGCTTCTTGGCTAAAAAAGCAAAAAGAAAAAAAATAATAATAATTTAAGCTTGTTACCAGTCAAGGCCTTAAGAATATATTACCTCTGGGCTCTGGCCTCAGTATTTTCCTGCTGGAGCCTCCTAATTTCACTTTTCACTTCCGTGTTCTTTTCCTGTGTACCTGAAAATAACCGACATTTGCTAATTGTCACCCAAAATACAGACCTGATTGTCCTCCATCCACAGCATTTGATGCACGCCATTGCCTGAAATGAGCAATACATTCTACATATAGCTTGTATAGCAAGTTACCTGTGGGAAATCTCATCATTCTGACGCTACCGTCAAATTTTGTTGTAGCTTGAATCCCAAAATTTTCTACTCCGAGCAGCTAGACTCCATCCGAATCGTCATCTGCCCGTCCCGTATCTTCATCATTATTCAATTCTGCTGCTCTAATATCTTCAGATTCCTTCATGTTTTCAGATTGATGTCGGGATTTGCTTTGTGAAATGGACAATGGAGGAGATGGAGTCACAGTTCCCAATCCTTTAGAAAGGCAAATGTACTTGAAAACAAGTTGTTTGTAATTATTTAGGAGCTCTTCTACGTCATTGACTGTTAGATCACCTGCCTGGGAGAATAAATATGGGAAGTCCTGAAAGATTCGGCTTACTTGATCCTCCTTCATAAGCATAGATGCTCCTCTATTCTCGAAATCTGAGATGGATGGAACTTTGTAGAGTAGTTTCTGATCTTTTCCAGACACTTCTTCCTTGTACCCTAACTTCGTCTCAGATGATCCAAGTGAGAACTGAGATTGCTCTGCAGGATCCTGTTGCTTATTTGTATTCAAAGTTTGTTGCTTAGGTTGCACAGATTCTGCCTTAGAAACAAGACTTCTATCAATTTGGCTAGGCAGATCATCAGAATCCGCTGAAAGGCCAGAAAGAAGGGTTCGGGCAGATTCCATGTTATTCTCAAACTCCGCTTCGTCCATCGAAAGGGCATTGGCATCAATATTCAAAATGAAGGACTCTGCTGAGAGAAGATTTGTGAAAAAATAAGCTGTTTCAGCAACTAATCGAGATTGCCGCCTGTAACGTTGTATGTATAACAAGTTGGAGTGCAGTTGTGGAGGGTTTGCCTGCATGACGATGATCATGCAAAGCCACGTTTAGATCTCTAAGATTATAATCTAATTAACCCCAAAAAAAATGGAGGAAACAAAGCATTGCAGCCTAAGAAGCACGGACAATTCCACGGAAGAAACATGTTGTGTTGGACACCCGTGTTGGACACTAGCACTCTTCGAACAGTCCTAAAGTATCAGACACTTATTAAATGTTTCTTAATAAAAGAAATTAAATTTACAATATCATACACTTTTCCGACATTTTGCGGACACTTCGACAATACTTTTTGAACCCAATGAACGCGTCTCATGTGATAAATCTCTTCATAGTAACAATATTTTGAATTCTTCAAAATGCAACTCGTGTGCATTAAATATATATCAAAACATTTTTTTTTTTGACAAGTTGTGTTGAAACATTATAATATGAAACTTACAACTTTTAACTTTAGTTAGTGATACATTGCATATAATTCATTATCTCAAGATAAATTATTCATATGTTTAACATTTAATAAATATGTAAAAAAATATAAATTTTTAATGTGTCCTAAACGTGTTGTGACCAATATTTCAACATGTTGCCGTGTCATTGTCGTATCCGTGCCATGTCGAGTGTCCGTACCCGTGCTATTTACATTCCTAAAAAATTGCAAATAATTGTACTTTTTATTGAAGCAAGAAGAAAACCAGCTTTCCGCGTAGATCTTAAATTTTAAGTCGTATTTCACTAATAAGTTATATCAACCACTAGGTTTGGTGTTTTTGACATCTTACAATGCACCAGGCATGAAGAGACCTTCAAACTTCTTTGAAAAGTGGCTTTGCATTAAAATTTTCTGGTGAGCAACAGCATCCAAGGTTATTGGAGTTAACAGTAATAGACAGGAGGCATGAATAATTTGTACATGGGCTAAATCATTGTCATGTGGATAGAATATCAAGTTTGTTTAACAGATTAAGATTCACATATTACACATTGCCCATAAAATCTTGACTGGACAATACCTCAATTGGCACCTCTAGCCAAATAATATGAAGTATTTTTCCCACTTCAGTTTTTTTGGGGGGACTATTTTCTCACTTCAGTTTTCTAGAAATTCAACTCTTTAACTTAACAAAAACTTCTCTCTGCTTAAGGAAACATAAAATTGTATCAAGAATGTTCCAAGCATACAGAAATATTTATATATTAGATTAGCATCAAGCCCTGTAGCATTACACATCCTAAAGAACACTATGTGATGCCGAGATTCTGTTAACAAGATCAACAACTAAACAAGTTTAAAAGTATAACCCTTGTAAACAAGCTTCTAACTTCAAAAACAGAACTTTTCCTTGCCTATTGAATATCTTTCAAAGTAGGAAGGATAGCATTATCGATGAAATTGTATCTTTCTTATGTCCAAGCAATGGTGTTCAGAATAAACCAAAAAGGGGAAGCAATTATAAAGTGTACAATTCTGCTATTGAGAACAAATTTGCTGTGCCATTCTTCAGCTAGAACTATAAAAAAGCGCAAAAAGGTTCCCCATGGTGTCGAACTTCCAATATAGAATATTTCAACAGAAACCCATGCATCACATGGAATCAACCTCCAAGTCGGCCAACAGTATATCAAAAAAGGCTACTAATCTAAGTCCAAGAGCTGGATCCAAGAAAACTAATGGAAGCTTGTTACAATAAACTTCAGTCTCAATTACTATATGAAACCCAATTAACTTTCTTCAAGTTTTCCATGAGCTATGGAAAAATTATTTCAGACTTTGCACTTTAACTACGCAATAATTATTGGAAATAATATAAAGGGCAGCCTAGTGCACGAAACTCCTGCGTATCCATGAGCTATGGAAAAATTATTTCAAACTTTGCACTTTAACTAGGCAATAATTATTGGAAATAATATAAAGGGCAACCTAGTGCACGAAACTCCCGCATATGCAGGGTTCAGGAAGGGGGCGGACCACAATATCTTTGATTTTATTTCATTTTATATTATAAATTCTTCATTCCTTTGTAAATCTTCTTCACTAATATAAATAGATGGTGATACCTCTTTATAGAAAAGCCAAAATTACTTAATTCTTTTATTCTTTTTGATATTAGAACCAAATTCTTTCATAAAAAACAAGAAAAAGAAATTGCCGAAACCCTAGCCACCAACACCCTCACTCGTTGCCGCTGCCGACCACTCATCTCTAACACCCTCACCGACAATCCCTCCCCGTCGATTCCACGCCATCATTCCCCTTGGCGACGACCTTGCGCTAGTTTGACCCCTAATTCGCCGTCAACCCCCTGTCATCGACCTTGAGCTGTTTCCCCTCAACCTTGCGTTGTTCAACCTTTGCCCTATTTGACCCTTGTTTGTCGTTGACCCCTCACCATCAATCCATCGTCGACGACCTTGGGATGTTAGCCCCTCGACAGTCAACCTTAGACTTATAGTTTTAAATAGCGGTAGCAGTTGGCGTAACGGTAACGGTAACGGTAGCGATGAGGCAGTTTCGGGACGTAACGGCCGTAGCGTAACCGTAGCAGTACCCTAAGCAGTGAATTTTTTTATTTTTTGCACAACTCAATAAAAAAATAACTGATTTATATCTTTTTATTCCATAAATATATTTCTTAAATTTTAAAATAATTTTTTATGAATTTTGTTTACTTTCCAGACATGATTCAATATATGTCTTAATTTTTTTACTATATAATCTAGTTAGAATTAACAGTTTAATTATTTTTTTTTGTAGTAAATAATGAATTTATGTATTCTAAATTTATAATGCACAACTAAAATGTCATTAAATTTTTAATAACTATAAAGTATTGTATATATATTAGAACACAATATTTGATTTGTTAATTAAATTTTAATTTTGAATTCATTATTCCAAAATTTATATTGTTGTTTGAACTTTAATTTGTATAGATTTAATTTTTTTAAAGGGAGGTTGTAAACAAGCATGGATCTTGAACAATTTTTTTAAAAATAAAATACTTGAACATCATATTTTCTACCTACAATACCACAAAAACTCAAATTCATAGACAGTGGATCTTCATGAAATATGGATCTTGAATCAAACAGGTTATTTAGCATTCAGCAAATATGAATTTTAAAGAACTCATCAAAACTGGAAGAAAAATGAACATATTAAAGAGTCGAAAGTTAACAACAAAGAGAAAAATTAACCAATTGTTGTAAAATTGAAGAGATTTGAGACAAATCCCGCAATGTCTAAGTAGTATTTGACTTATCGAACTACTATGAATAATTTTAAGTTGAAAATAATAGAAAACGTGAGATCTGTTGATGAAAAAACGAAATCAGAAAATTCACGATCTAAAATCCCGTTACACAAGCCGTAACAGCTGTAGCGGTGTCGTTTCGGTCCGTTTAGGCCGTAACGGTGGTGTAACGGCCGTTACACTTGTGAATTTCTTTCACACCAAAAAATCGGCCATAACGGGTAACGGAAGCCACTAAAACCGTTACGTAATGATAACGACCGCTTTTTAAAACTATGCTTAGACTACAGTAGTTCATCCCAAGTATCAATGACTTTGAATAGCTCATCGGAGTATCAGCTGTTAACCCTTGGCAACGACCTTGCACTAGTTTGACCCCTAGTTTGCCGTCGACCCCTTGTCGTCGACCTTGCGCTGTTCGACCTTGCCCTATTTGAACCTAGTTTGCCGTCGACCCCTCGGTGTCGATCCGTCGCCAACGACCTTGAAATGTTGGCCCCTCAATCTTGGACTATAGTAGTTCATCCCAAGTATCAGTGACTTCGAATAGTTCATCGAAGTACTAGCTATTGACCCTCGGCAAATAGTTCATCACATAATTCGAAGAGTTCTCGCAAACCAGTTCTCTGTTGTTCTCTGGATTGATGTAATGTCATCTTAGGATCTCCTTGTTCTACTGATGTGGTAGAACCTTTTTTTTGTGTTCTTCATATCTGTTTCCGACTACCGTTGTTCTCTAGTAGAATCATACTTGGTTCTGCCGTTTCTCTGGCTTTCTATTGGTTTGCATCGGCTTACTAGACGATATGGCCGAATCTAATTACAAGACTATCTCTAGGACATCCCCATCAAATATTTATCTTTCTCAACATGCACCGGCTCATCGTATTACTAGTGTATTGCTGAATGGAAAAAATTTTTGCCTGGAGCCGATCTCTTCGTCTCTTTTTCGAAAGCAAAAGAAAGTTTAATTGGCTTTTGGAAACTAAGAAGCCACCCTCAAAGACTGATCCTAAGCGTGTTCATCAGGATATTGATAACTACACATTCCTGGGTTGGATCTTCAATTCTATAGAAGAACATGTTTACAATATGTTCATGTATCATGATACGGTTCCCCAGTTATAGATTGGCTTGACACAACACCTGCCCGCAATGATGCCCGTATTTTTTAGCTATATCAGGATATTTCTCATACCTCCCAAGAGTCTTTAGGATTCTCAGTTCGGCAAGTATTTTTCTCGTAGTAATCATGGTCGTAAGTATGAGTCTTTTGATCTTGTTCATATACATATTTGGGGTCCTTCGCGAACTTCTAGTGTTAATGGATACTTCTATTTTGTTATTTTTGTTGGTGATTTTTTTCATATGACTTGCATTTTTTGATGAAGTAACGATCTGCTTTACTAGTTTAGCAAGCGTATCAAAAAATTTTGATATGATAATGCCTTAAATACACGCTGTCGACTGTTGAATGTTTTTATGTTGATTGTGGTATCATTCATCAGACTAGTGCTTATACCTCTCAACTGAATGGTGTGACTAAGCGTAAGCATAGTCACTTATAGATGTTGCCCATACCTTGCTCTTTCATATGTAGGTATCAAAACAATTTTGGAATGACACTGTTCTTACTGTTTGTCACCTCATTAACTGGGTGTCTTATGTTGTTCTTTACTAAAAGTTTCATTTTTCCTTATTATATCGTGATTCTTCTCCTTTCTCCCACTCTCCTCGGGTGTTTGGTTGTGTTGACTTTGTTCATGTTCTTGATCCCGGTATTAATAAGCTTTCTCCTCGACCCGTAAATGTGTTTTTTTTAAGTATTCTCGTACTCAAAAGGACTATCGGTGTTATCATCATGAATCTCATCGATATTTTGTTAGTGTTGATGTCACCTATCTTGAATTGATCCCCTTCTTCACTTCTCCTGACAAGCAGTTATCCTCGGGCCTTATCTCCAATAATGAGCGAAAGCCAACTTCTCCTTCGTTACCCCTACCTCTTCCTTTCCCTTGAGCTGGTACCATCTAACCATCCCTTGCAATTGTATCAGCAATCTCGAGATAGGCATGTTGTCCTTTGTTAGATAATTATTTATGTATATTATGGTCGTTTTGTAATTAACTTGGTGTCACTTATATAAATACTGGTGTGATTTAGAAGTTGAAGTTAAACCTCACTATTCTTCTAATAATATTTTCTCAGTCTTTCTCTCTCTTTTTTTTCCTCCTCCTTTAACCCTAAATCGCTACCTTACTATTCAATTTGGTATCAGAGCATCCCAATCCAACTATCTCCTTCTTTCTTTTCTTTTTCTTTCTTTTTTTCCCCTTATCTGAAAACGTGATTGTAAAAAAAAAAAAAAAAAGTCTTCCCAGATGATCGACTAGTCCCGCTCTATACTTCCATGCTTTTTGTCTTCTTTTTCTCAATTATTTGATATTTTTTTCAGTTTTTTTCTTATTTTCAGCGCTGATGGATTATTCTTCGCGGATCGCGATTTGGAGCCTCCAATCTAGTTTTTTGTTGTTGCGATCTCTCATATGGGTGCCGAAATCATTCCTATTGGCCCTCTAGGGCATCAATTTGTTGATTTGGACACTATTGGAGAGGATTCGAGTTTCAACAGGTTTGACGCCTAGGTTTTTGGTGGTTTTGGTCGCCGACTGTTACTTGCTTTAGATCTGGTTGGTCGATTTGGCATTTCAACTTGGATTTGAGTTTGATTTCGAGATTTCGATGGTCGATTAAGGATTTCAGATTGCTTTGGGGATTTTTAGTTCGATTTGAGGATCTCAATTTGTTTTTGGTATTGCAGTTCAATTTCGGTTCGATTTGGGGATTTCAATTCGATTTTGGTATTTCGCTTGGAGATTTTGACTTCGGTTGTGATCTCCCTTTTCTCGACTTCGATGACTTTGTTTCTTGCTGATGTGTGATTTGGTGTGAAAATCTTCGAATCTGGTTTCTTGTGTCGATTTTTGGTAGAATTACATTTTTTAGGATTTCGGCAAGCTTTGTCATTCGGATTGCCAAGTGTTAATTTGGTCTCTGATTGGTTTAATTTGAGATTTTGAAATTATCTTTAGCTTGTGGACTCTTGGAATTCGGCTCATTTGGGATTTCAATTGGATTAATTTGATTTTGTCACAATTTCATCACGAGACCGCGACTATTGGTTTGCTCTTCTTTGGATTTGGCCTCCTCTCCTATGCTTGGTTTAATATGGCTAAAGTAAAGACTTCTCCTGATACTCTCTATATACAGCTTAGCAAGATTGTTCGAACCTTATGTGAGGTTCTGCCGCCCTCTTCTACTACTACCTTATAGCTAATTCAGGTAATATTACATGTGCGACTCTTACTTCTCCATCTTGGATCATTAATTCAAGCGCTAGTTCTCATATGTCTAGTAATCCATTTCTTTTCTCTCATTTGACTCCTATTAAGCATCATATAGTCTTAGGTGATGGCTCCTCTCGACCGATTTACAGGCAAGATATCCTCCAAATCTCTCCTTCGTTGGCCTTACCTTCTAATCTTTATATTCCTGATTTTCCTTTTAACTTGCTATCGGTTAGTTAATTCACTAAATCTATGCATTGCTCTGTAACCTTTTCTCCTACTTCTTGTGTCTTTCAAGACCTCAAGACCAAGAAGATGATTACTTCGGGGCATGAGAAGAACGGGCACTATTATCTTGACATTGATTCTAATTATCTTTCCCATACTTCAAACGCCTTAAGTGCTACCATTTCACCTCTTCAGTAGCACTATCGCTTACGGCATCCTTCAATAGCAAAGCTTACATTGGCTATTCCTAACTTACCTCCTGTGTCCAGTTTCGAGTGTGAAGTATGTCAATTAGGCAAGCATCACCATAGTTCCTTTCCCAGTCGTAGCCATCACTGTCGAGTCCTTCGATGTTGTCTATATAGACATCTGGGATCCTTCTCGAACTCCTACTAGTGGATATTCTTATATCGTTATCTTTGTTGATGACTACTCTTGTATGACTTGGCTTTCTTTATTGAAACACCAATTTGAATTGTCTCATGCTCTCTCTACATTCTATAATGAAATTTTTACTTAATTTGACAAACGCATCAAAGTTATTCGATCTGATAATACGTTAAAATATATGCAGTCTACTGTTACCTCCTTTTGTGTTGATTGTGATATTATTCATCAGACGACTTGTGCTCACACGTCACAACAAAATGGCGTTGTTGAACGCAAGCACCGTCATCTGCTAGATGTTGCTCGTACCTTATTGTTTTATGCACATGTTACAAAACACTTTTGGAGTGACGATGTCCTTACTGCTTGTTATCTGATTAACCGCATACCTTCCGTTCTCGATCGCCAATCTCCCTTTTCATTGTTATATCATAACTCTCCACATTTCTCACTCGTGTTTTTGGTTGTACTGCCTATGTGCATGTTCTTGATCATGGTAATAATAATTTATCCCCTCGCGCACGTAAATGTGTCTTTCTTGGATACTCTCATATTCAAAAAGGATATCGGTGTTATCATCCAGAGTCTCGCCGATATTTTGTGAGTGTTGATGTGACCTTCTTTGAGTCCACTCCCTTCTTCACTTCCTCCTGTAACCAACTTTCTTTTGATCCCATTCTATTGTCGTGAGGTGAAGTCTCTCTTCTCCTACTTTTCCTCTACCTCTTCCCATAATTATCAAAATCCTATGGTTCACGATTCATACATAAATCAATACGAATTTATTAGCGAATATATTTTGTGATAGAATCGCGATAAATCTTATGATTCACAATTCGATTCACAAATCAATTCACTATTTACGATTCATGTCATTCTTAAAATTATTAGATTTAACAAATTTCAAATCCCCTATTTACCTTTTTTTTTTAAATGCCTAAATACAACTTAATGTGCTTATTGTAAAAATAAAAAATAAACATGCATAAATTGTTGCTCTATTGGGAGATTAGAGAATTTAATAAGAACCAAGTACATCCGACAAATTCTTAACTATTTTATTTCTATTTTAGGTAAAAC